>JAJMSM010000079.1:0-67014 GCA_030578475.1 Hyphopichia wangnamkhiaoensis
GCAGTGTGCAGGGAGGTGGGGAGAGGGGCGAGAGGGGGAGGGGAAGTGGTTGTTTAGTTGTAGATGAAAAGAAAACATATTGGGAGCACCAGGAAAACACAAGGCTACTGTTCGAACCAAGAGTTGGGGGATCACAAAGTATAGGACCTAGTTTCTTTCATGTGATAATTGACATGCTGGGAATTGTCTCAAAACGAAATAGAATGAATTATAGAGTCAAGAGGAGCTGCAGGTCAACTGAGACACCCCTTTTAAGTGTAGAAAACAGCTTCATACCTGTTGATACGACGATCATTTTCATAATTTCCTCCTGACAACAGGCAGAAGAAGAGTCTTTTTAGACCGTGCATGAGATGTAGAACAATAAACTCCTCGGTTCGTTCGCTGATAAACTTCTCCTGTGTTCAGTCAACGTTACAACCATGTTGGTGGAAGGCATGGGAACCACGACTTAACAACAATAGGGATGCATTTTTCCAAATAAAAAAAGAAAAGAAAAGAAAACGGAAAAGAAAACAGAAAACAAAGAAAGAACAAAAAGGGAAAAAAAGCAAAAGAGAAAAAAAAAAAAAAAATGCCTATGGTGGACTAATAGTAAAACATCGATGCAATAAGTACGGCTTGTGATGGAGTTGAGTTTGTATAGTCTCGCTTGAGCATTAGAAACGGGATCAAGACTAGTTTACGAAACCATGGTTACCGGATGACTTCATTCGCGTCCATATATACAAATCAGGGCCTAACTAGGATGAAACATAAACAAGAACACCAACGCTTTTAATGATGAGCATCTTCACCGGGACAAGGATTAAACAATAACGTTAGAACGCACAGTTCGGATGTAAAATGGGACGAGCCAGCTGGTTATTTTTTTCTTTCTTTTTCTTTTTTGTTATTTAACAAAAGAGCACAAATAGGATTGGGTCATGAGTGGTTTAATGGGGCATTGTGCTATCATGTAACCAGGTGCCTATAATCAATGCAACGCAACCGAGAAACCATTCTTTGGCAGTGCAGGTACATTAAGGAAGATCAAGAATGGGAAAGAAATAGGGAAAGAAATAAGGAAATAAAAGAAGAGAAGGAAAACTCACGTCACCAATGCAAGTTGGATACAGATTTCTGGGTTGACAACAATTGGTGACATCAGGACGATAGTATTTTTATTGGCTCAAAGTTCCAAGAAGCATAGTTACAAACATTGAGCCCATTGAATCAAATAATAGGATAATTTGAAGTACCAGAATAAAATATATATATGGCTATCTTACTATACTTACGTATTAGTGAATAACTTTTGTATACAATTCCACATGTAATGCGAAGCTCATGGTTATTATGCATGGCCTGTTAAGTACCTTCACTAAGCGATCGCTTAAGAGCTTAATGAAATATGATGATGCTTACCACGGGCAGCTTCGAATTATACAAGGGCTATAATTGGAGCATGCTATAAACCGCCTTTGGCTTAGGTGAGACGAATCTTGCAGGTTGATACAGAACGTGTTTACTGCTTTACTCTCATATCTCGAGGTTGCTGATAAGGTTGCTGATAACAACTTGCACTAACTACACCATTTGTGCCGCTGAAAAAATACCAAAATACAGCGATGATCGCATACTTACTCCTTCGTGGTACCATCTCGGAAAATGATAGCTGTCGATCGTTGAATAGCAACCTCAAGTGCCATTTTTCCCATGATCAAAGACTAAATAGGTAAACCTAGCCGTGGTTGTTGGCGTAACTGCTGTTGTGGCCGTTGTTGTGACGATACAATGGCCACTCCTTCGACGCGCTAGTTCAAGCCTACTAGCAACCGGCAATCTGGTGTAGCCGGTTATTGCTACATCGTATATACTACATGACCAGCCATCCTATGGATTCAAATGATTTGAAGATTTAAGAATGTCGCGACATGCGTGTCACGTGCGCAAAGTGCTGCAAATTGAGGTCTGGGTGTTTTGTTCAAACCTGTAAACTTTCCATTTTACAGATTGTCCTAAAATACCTAATTGGCAAAAGGTTACCCTACCCTTTTTTTTAGTTCATCATGGGTTCTGTGCACGACCACACGATGTAGCGATGGAAAATTTTTGCTCCTTATGATCCTTGATGGATTTGGAAAAAGTAAAATTTGAAAAAAAAAAGCTACTTAAATAGTTTGATTCTTGAACCAATTGAATCATAATCAAAATGTCTCAAGGTACTTTATTCGTCACCGAACAAGTTCGTGGTCTTGTTCCAAAAGCTCTTATCAAGCACTTCGATTTGGATGTCAAAATCTCCAACAAAGAAGACCCTGCTTATAAGAAATACTTCCCATTAAGCAAGATCCCAGCTTTTGTTGGTCCAAAAGGTTTCAAATTGACTGAAGTCATTGCCATCTCCATTTACTGTATGTATTGAAGAATATTTTTGTTCATTTATAAGTGTTAAATTATGAAATACCCCCTTTTTTTCCAATATGATGAGAGATTTTTTCAATTATTATACAGTTATCCCTGTCTTAATAAATTATGTCGAGAATTTTTAATCTGAAGTTATAATTGATTTAACACTTTACTAGTTGATTAATTGACCATGTGATATACTAACTATTTATTTTTGAAGTATTAAGTTTGACTGATGACAAGAAATTATTAGGTAAAAATGCCAAAGAATACGCTGAAATCTTGAAATGGTTATCCATTGCTAACAGTGAACTTTTACCAAACATTGCTAATGCTTTCAAACCATTGACTGGTGCTGCTCCATACAACAAGAAACAAGTTGATGAAGCTCTTGCTTACGTCAACAAGGTTTCTGGTATTTTCGAAGAAAGATTAGCTAACTACACCTACTTGGTTGGTGAAAGATTAACTTTAGCTGATGTTTTCGGTGCTGTTCTTTTCACCAGAGGTTTCGAATTCTTATTCGGTGCTGAATGGAGAAAACAATACCCTAACATCACCAGATGGTTTGTTACTATTACTGAACAACCAATCTTGAAGGGTTTCGTTGGTGGTTTCCAATTCAGAGAAAAACCAGTTGAATTCGTTCCTCCAAAGAAGGAAAAGAAGCAACAAGCTCCTAAGAAGGAAGCTGCCGCTGCTGCTCCTAAGAAAGAAGCTGCTCCAGCTGAACCTCAACAAGAAAAGAAACCAAAACATCCTTTGGAATTATTGGGTAAACCAAAGGCTCCATTGGATGACTGGAAGAGATTCTACTCCAACGAAGAAACCAGAGAAACTGCCATTCCTCATTTCTGGAAAAATGTTTACGACCCAGAAGACTGGTCTATCTGGAAAGTTGATTACAAATATAATGATGAATTAACTTTAACCTTCATGTCCAGTAACTTGATTGGTGGTTTCTTCGCCAGATTATCTGCTTCCACCAAATTCATGTTCGGTACCATGGTTGTTTACGGTGAAAACAACAACAACGGTCTTACCGGTTTCTTCTTGGTTAGAGGTCAAGACTACGCTCCTGCCTTTGACGTTGCTCCAGATTGGGAATCTTATGATTTCAAGAGATTGGACGCTTCCAGTGAAGAAGACCAAAAATTCGTCAACAACATGTTGGCTTGGGATGAACCAGTCATCATCAACGGTGAAAAGAAAGAAATCGCCGACGGTAAAGTCTTCAAATAAGCTCAAAGCTCTTTATAGTGTCTGTACTTCTTCTATACGTTTAAATTAATTTTTTTGATTTGATTTGATAAAGGCCCGTACCGCCAATACACGTGCTCATGTAGACAAAAATAGAAAAAAAAAAGAAGCCACCTATTAATTCCACGACTTTTTCTCTCAATGCGTGGGAGTATTTTTCCTTCATGAAAAAAAAATGTAAACAGGAGCTGAAAAGATAATCAAACAGAAAAAAAAAAAAAATAATAGAAGCCTAAGTATCTGTCAAGCCAACCCAACATATTAACAGTTTACTGGTTTACTGAATAGTCTGCTACACGGCAGTGGTAAAAGAATAGGAAAAAAGAAATAAGTGGATACCACGGTTCCAGCCTCTTGCATTATACATAAACTAAATTTTGTTAACTATGAATTTGGCGTACACTAAGAATCAGATCATTCGTCAAATACGAAGAAAACCATTGACAGTTCTTGGTCCCCTTACCTTGATCTTGGTGGTTTATTTTTTCTTTTTTTCGGCATCTTCATCTTCTGATAGTCTATCCAAATTGGGCTCAGGGAAGAATTCCAAGTATAGTTATACTAAGAAGAATAATGGATGGTTTTCCAGAAATAGAGATTCGGTTATTTTACAAAATTTACCCAAGAATCATATAAGTCATTATGATTTGAATAAATTGACGATTACTCCAAATGCATTGGCCAATAAGGAAGAAGTTTTAATTTTAACTCCCATGTCTAAATTTTTAACTGAATATTGGGATAATTTAAATAAATTAACTTATGATCATAGTCTTGTTTCATTAGGGTTTATTTTACCAAGAACTGCGGAAGGTGATCATGCTTTGAAACAATTAGAATCAGCAGTTAAAAAGACCCAAGCTGGTACTGGTCGATTCAAAAAAATCACCATTTTAAGACAAGATTCAGGTTCATTAGAATCACAAGCAGAAAAAGATCGTCATGCTCTTAAAGTTCAAAAGGAGAGAAGATCGATGATGGCATTAGCCAGAAATTCATTGGTTTTCACCACCATTTCTCCTGGTACGTCGTGGATTTTATGGTTAGATGCTGATATTGTAGAAACCCCACCTACTTTATTACAAGATTTGATGTTCCATAATAAACCGGTTATTTCCGCTAATGTCTATCAAAGATACATTGACGACAAGACCAAACAAGAATCCATTAGACCTTATGATTTCAATAACTGGGTTGAATCAGAAGAGGGTTTAAAAATTGCTGCTGGTTTGAAAGATGATGAAATTGTGGTGGAAGGTTATGCTGAAATGGCCACTTATAGACCATTAATGGCTCATTTTTACGATGCCAATGGTGATTCCAGCACTGAAATGGCCTTGGACGGTGTTGGAGGTGGTGCTGTGTTGGTTAAGGCTGACGTCCATAGAGACGGGGCCATGTTCCCTTCATTCCCATTCTATCACTTGATTGAAACTGAAGGTTTTGCTAAGATGGCTAAAAGATTGGGTTATGAAGTCTTTGGCTTACCCAATTATTTGGTTTATCACTACAATGAATGATTAGCCCTATCGTCACCTATAGTATAACACCTAACCACTTTTTATCACTGAAATGCTGTCTCAGTTGAGTTTTACCTGTATTATTTTATATAAATTTAACTAAATATAAATCTATCCGCTTGCAACATCAATTATCAATCATTGATTAGTATCTGTCAATCATCAATCGTTGATTAATCCCTGTCAATCATCATTGATTAAATCACGTATAAAAGGGTTGTCCCAATCGGGCAATGACTGAGCCGCACGAACAAAAAAAATTTGCAAAAAGAAATTAAAAAAAAAAAAAAAAAAAAAAAAAAAAAAAAAAAAAAAAAAAAAAAAAAAAAAAAAAAAAAGCAGGATGAGCTTCACATCTCTTCACAAAAATTATCAATAGGAGAAAAAAAAAAAAAAAATAGAAAGAAGACCTGATTTAAAACCTTTCTTACCATATATACTTATATATCTCCCCAGGATTGTCTTCAATAGTTGTGTTGAGAAGTGACATTTGCTTTGCAAACGAAGTAACCTTTATATACCATATTACTAAGAATCCAAGATGCAACTTTCGTGGAAAGATATTCCAACTGTCCCCACGTCCAACGATATGTTGGACATCATTCTTAACAAAACCCAAAGAAAGACCCCTACTGTTATAAGACCTGGTTTCAAGATCACTCGTATTAGGGCCTTTTATATGAGAAAAGTGAGGTTTACTGCTGATGGGTTTGCTGAAAAATTCAATGATATTATTACTGGATTTCCTAATATTAATGATGTTCATCCATTCCACAGAGATTTAATGGATACTTTATATGAAAAGAATCATTATAAAGTTTCCTTGGCAGCTGTGTCCAGAGCCAAAACCTTGATTGAACAAGTTTCAAGAGATTACGTTAGATTATTGAAATTCGGTCAATCATTATATCAATGTAAACAATTGAAAAGAGCTGCTTTAGGTAGAATGGCCACCATTACTAAGAAATTAAAGGATCCATTCACTTATCTTGAACAAGTTAGACAACATTTGGGTCGTTTACCAAGTATTGATCCTAATACTAGAACCTTATTAATTTGTGGTTATCCTAATGTGGGTAAATCGTCATTTTTAAAATGTATCACTAAAGCTGACGTTGAAGTTCAACCATATGCTTTCACTACCAAATCTTTATATGTGGGACATTTTGATTATAAATATTTAAGATTTCAAGCCATTGATACTCCAGGTATTTTAGATAGACCCACTGAAGAAATGAATAACATTGAAATGCAATCAATTTATGCCATTGCTCATTTAAGATCATGTGTATTATACTTTATGGATGTTTCTGAACAGTGTGGTTTTTCAATTGAAGCTCAAGTTAAATTATTCCATTCAATTAAACCTTTATTTGCTAATAAAAGTGTCATGGTGGTTATGAATAAAACTGATATCATTAGAGTGGAAGATTTACCTCAAGAAAAACAAGAATTAATTAATTCAATTCTTAGTGTTTCCGGAGTTGAAATCATGCATGCTTCTTGTCATGAAGAAGATAATGTTATGCAAGTTCGTAATCAAGCTTGTGAAAAATTATTAACTGCTAGAATTGAACAAAAATTGAAAGGTACTGCTCGTGTTAATAATGTATTGAATAAAATTCATGTGGCTAGACCTCAAGCAAGAGATGATCTTGATAGAAGTGCTTATATTCCTGAAGAAGTGGCCAACTTGAAAAAATATGATCCTGAAGATCCTAATCGTAGAGTTTTGGCAAGAGATATTGAAGCCGAAAATGGAGGTGCTGGTGTTTTCAATATCAACTTGAAGGATAAATATTTATTGGACGATGATGATTGGAAGAATGATATTATGCCCGAAGTTTTAGATGGGAAGAATGTTTATGATTTCTTGGATGCTGATATTGCTGCTAAATTACAAGCTTTAGAAGAAGAAGAAGAAAAATTAGAAGCAGAAGGTTTTTATGATTCTGATTCTGATATTGAAGACGAAGAAACTGAAGATATCAAGGATAAAGCTCAGTGGATTAGAAATAAACAAAAAATGATGATTAATGAAGGTAGAGTTAGAAAACATTTGAAAAATAGAGCCATTATGCCTAGAGATCAAGTTAAGAAGAGTTTTGGTGAAATGGAAGAACATATGTATAATATTGGTCATGATACTACTACTTTGAAAAATCGTCTTGGTAAAAATATTTCTATCAGAAATGATAAAGAATTATCCGGGGTTGATGTTTTGAAGAGAAATCAAGGTATTAAAGCTTCCAAAATTTATAAGAAAAATGCTCCTCTTAATCAACCTGATCGTCTTAATGATGGTTTGTCTGATGGTAAATTAAGATCTCAAGCCGATAGATTAAACAAAATACAAAGAAGAGAAAGAAATAGAATGGCTAGACAAGGTGAAGGGGATCGTCATTCTACTGCTGCATTGCCAAAACATCTTTTCTCTGGTAAACGTGGTATTGGTTCTACCGATCGTCGTTAATCCCCCTACACTATCATCTCACCATTCATATCTGTTTAACTTCTTTTTTAACTTCTTTTTAACATTTTTTTTTCTCATTCTCAAGGGTTTATTCTTTTTAGCATGATGGGTATTCAAACCCTAAATTCTGTTATTTACTGTTCCTAATTTATACTAGTATCAATTGCTCATGTAGAAATGTCGCTTATCGCCAGTAGTCAAGTGCTGTTACAGCAAACTTACCTCAATCAGCAAGTTGAACGTTAGACACGATAAAATAAAACTATAAATTTATTTTAGAAACTTCCCCAAAACCTCTCAGCCATAGTATATCACGGAATACCCGACGTGACTCACTAAACATCCCGGCTACTTCAAACCTGCCTAGACCATTTGTTAGCAAGTAGTGTGAAGGCCAGTTGTGGTTACAGTTTGGCCCTGCATCCAGCGCTAATTTCATGTCGTAATAGCCCATCTTATCTCGAAAATGACTAACCGGGGATCAAGCAATACCTCCCATCCATCATAGTAAAGTGGCTGCTGACTACAATCTCTTAAAAAGTAAAACTGGGAACAAAATACAAAGCTGCCTCCCCAAATTGGCATTAATGATTTAAAAGGGTAAAAAAAAAATGGCTAAACAGAAACTGAGAGCGATTAGATAAGAAACCGCCATACAAAACGAAAAAAAAAAAATATACCTGTATTTCGCTCACACAGTTTATTCACGAAATCCACATTTTTCTAGTTGTTGTGAACGTCATTACAACCACGAATATACCCCGATGCCAGGGACACACGCTAATCTCTAGGCCCGTGCCCTGTCTTGTTGTGTGGTGTAGTATGGTGTAGTATTTAGTTGTGGATTGAACTGAGCTAACAAAACAAAAAAAAAAAAAAACTGTTATCTTGTGCTTCATATCTTATCTTTGTACGCTATATTTTTTTTTGGCTCTTTTTTTTTTTTTGGTGGGGAGAGCAAAGGGAGGAGCAGTTTTCATAATAAGAATATAATAATTATTGATAAATTTGACGGCCGTTTTCCCGCTCAACTACTTCGTTTTCTTGAAATCATAACAAGAATACCTGCGTTGCGTGCTGCTGATTGTCGAGTGCTTGTTTGCTTTTAATTTTGTACGTGTGTCCCTGCTGTCTCCATGAATATAAATGCTAGCCACAGGGAATCTCATATTAGTAATTTTGAATTTGATTCTTCTGACTTAACCCATCATCGCCACCTGCTTGTTTCTTCCTCGACTGGTGCTGAGTCTGCTGGTTTGAATAGTCGTGGATCTTCTGTTTCTGGTGCTGTTTCTGGTGCTGTTTCTGGTGCTGTTTCTGGTGCTACTTCTGGTTCTACTACTGAGGCTGAGGCGTCTTTGCAATCCACGATCCACCTGGGTTATAATAACCATACCAACGACAACCCACGTACCGTGTTAGCTCCCCACTATAACCACCCCGTTCCTCGATCCAAGATCATGAGTGCTTTCAATACTGCGTCGCTTAGTGCTCAATTGCCCCCCAACACGGGGCCTCCAGGAACAGTGCCCGTTTCCAATGGGTCGGGCTCCTCCAATAACTCCAATAAGAACTTGAGCCATGTTCCGTGTAAATTCTATAAGCAAGGGGTTTGTCAGGCCGGCAACTCGTGTCCCTTCAGCCATAACTTGGAAGGGACGTTGGCTGCCGATAAACTTCCTTGTAAGTATTTCCAAAAGGGCAATTGTAAATTTGGCCTCAAATGTGCTTTGGCTCATTTCTTACCCGACGGTACTCGGGTCAACTCCAAGAGCTTAATGATGAATAACAATAATAATAATAGTAATGGCAAAAATTATAACCACCAGAACAATAATGGCAACGGTAACAACTTGTTTTCCAACAATACAAACTCAGGCAACCATCTTTTTTCTCAGTCAAACAACCATCCTCTCTCACTTCCTCCCGGAAGCAGTGCCAGTCATAGTCGTAATCCCAGCCATGGTCACATCAATGGGAGTAGTAATTCCGGTGCCACCAATGGTGGGCTGACCTCCAATAATCAGGCAGCTTACCAGGTCCGTCGTTCTTCATCCTCAAATAACTACGGTATCGGCAATGGACTTCACGCCAATTACTCAAATGGTAGTCTTAATCAGTATTATACCCAAGGTCTGTCAATTGGTTCCCATAACGTTCCTTCCAAAGGTCCAGCGGCCTCGTCTCAACCGATCGATATAGGATCTGACCATCTCTCCTTCAATTCAGCCAGTAACGGGAATGGAAATGGGTTGGTGGGCCTGGGATCCGGCTCCGGCTCTGGCTCTGGCTCGGCCTCAGGTTCACTTGGCTTCCATAACGGTCCTTTCTCGCCTAAGAATAATGGGAGTAATAATCATATCGCCAATTATATCAATATCAACCCTAATTATCCTTCTTCTCATCATCACACTTCTTCTCATCAGAGTGATTCGTCGGCTGGGCAATCTTCATTCTTCTCCAATGGAATCAATAACAATTATTATCATCAAAATCAAATCTCGTTATCGGCTGGTGCTAATGGATTGAATGGCCAGGCTCAGAATCAGGGGATTTTCCGCTCGTATTCGACTAATACCTCACCAACTACCCTAACTAATTCGTCCCCCCATTCGATCAATCCTTACTATAATCAAAATACCCATTCTCACCTAATCGCTTCACCTTCTGGTGCCACTCCCGCGTATAAGATTTCCCACTCTTTTTCCTCAAGAGTTCAGCCTCATTTCTCATCTCCTTCTTATCAATATAGTAATACCAACCCTAATGATTCGGCCATTGTCGATGATGATGATGATATTGGTAATGACATGAATGGAGAAAATGGCTTCTTCGAAGAGGATTACGTGCCTGGCTCACTTGGGGATCTAATATTGACGCCTCAAGAATTACAAAGACGTGATTCAAGGTCTCAATCGGGTACTTTGCTAGTTAGACCCAATTTGAATTCGGTACTTTCCTCTACTGGTGATATTCATAAAAAATTAGAACACCCATCTCATAAAGATGACGAAGTTGATGAACATAATACCACAACGGACGATAAGGCAGAAGTTCTGGGTAGAACTTCTCCTGCTCATGATGACGTTTTTTTGATGGAATGAGTCAGCCATGAGCACGCACCCATATTATGATCCCATGAATTATGATTTCCTTTTGATATTCGGTTTGAATTTTCTCTTTTTGTTTTCCCCTCTTGTATCGGTATGGTGGCGGTTTCTTTTTTAAAGACAAAAAATATTTCAAAAAAGTTTACTTAAAAATTGTTGGTTGCAAATTGTTTTGAAAAAGTCACAGAAATTCTTCAAATTTATTAAAAAAAGAAAAAAATTAGAAAAGACATTTAAAATTGATACAATATTCAAAATTAAATTCCCTATTAGATAAGTTTTAAAATTGATAAAAATAAATTACACTTGAAAGATTTAAAAAGCTAAAAAAAAAATATTCAAATTTCAAAATTCAAAAATTTTTCTATGTTCGGTTATCGGTGTTGATAAATTTTTTTATTCTCTTTTTTACTTCTCTTAAATAACTTTACTCTTCTCGTTTTTTCTATATATGGTTTCACTTCTAATCAAGGTTACTTGATTTTCGTTTAGTTCACCTTTTGTTTTGGGTTTGCTTATATAACATTTGTTTTCTTGATTCATACTTGTAGTTTAATTAGAATGATATATTAACCTATTTACTAGTTATAATACTATTTACAAAATCATGCATGGAACCCTTATTTCTGAGTTGATGCTGGAGGAGCTCTAAAAATATCAGCACAATTATTTTGGAAAGCACTCATTACTTGTGCATTATTGAAATTTAATTCTGGTTGAATACCTCTTTCATAATTGGCTTCGAATAAAGTACCTACCAACACTAATTCATCACTGAATGGATTCAAGGTATAAACCAAGTTATCACTAACGGTTCTTTCTGTAACGTTGGTGTTCTTACCGTTGGACATGGTTAATTTTTGGGTGGTAGTGACATTAATGACAAATTGGACGTAAGCAGCCACATCATTGGCATCGGGTAAAGCTGCAAAAGTGACGATTTTTGGATTGGTTTCAACCGCCACTAATTCCCAATTTAATTTAGAACCAGGTGGGAAACTAAGTGCTCTTTGTGTTAAACTCTTAATAACTGATACCCCAGCTATACCTTCCAAATTTCTTGTCAAAAAGGCATCTCTTTCCGAGGATGATTTATTACAAGCAGCAGCAAAAATCTTATTGGTATGAACGAATTTTTCCATGGCTGCATCTTTCCAATCATTAAATCTTAATTTTTGCCCAATTTCTCTCTTAAACTTAAGAATACCATAAGTGTTAACCACAAACATCGCTAATCTTCTGGCTAATAATTTATGCCACTTCATGAAAGGTCCTTGGAAGAATTTGGGAGGAACATAGAAATCAGCAACAACACCAATATTCTTGACGGGAATTTGAGTGATATCTGCAATTTGGGCCTTCTTCTTCTTCTTTGGTTTAGGTGCGGTAGACTGAAATCTATAGTTGGCCATACCGAGCCTCAACGTGGACGCAAGTATCCCCGTGCTCGAAGGGGTTCTGGCTATACTTCTAAAGGTCAACATGTCTATTCTGGGACGTCTAGGCACCTTTATGTGGATGATACGAGTCTTGACCTTGGTCTTCTTTTCTATTGGTGATTTTTTTTTTTCTTTTTTCAAGTCTCATTTTTCACAATTTTCACCTTGAGGGAAAGGTGTATGGGTGTTTTTCAAATTGAAAAGCTTTGCGCGTTTGGCTCAGCCAGTAAAATTTATTAGGGAATTCAGGCAACTTGTCCGAGCGGTTAAGGAGAAAGACTTGAAATCTTTTGGGCTTTGCCCGCGCAGGTTCGAGTCCTGCAGTTGTCGTTATAAAGATTTTCATTTTTTTTACTTTTTTTAAAGTGTAAAGATCCGTACCCTCTGATAGCCAAACTCGTCTGTTTGATCTGTGAAACAGATAAACGTTTATGCTTCACTCCGTTTCTTTTTGCCAATTATCCTTCTATAAGTGAACGTCAATATGGTCGAATTCATCAAGTATAAGGGCTTCGATCATGTCTGGCAATACTCGGGGCCGTGGCTCTGGTGGCTCATAGGTTTATACTTGAGTCTTCCATTACTAGCCTATTTTGTTTTACCATTTTTCACCACTAAAGGTACTTTTTCAGGGAAGAGGAAAACCATATCAATTTTTGTATTGGGGGACTTGGGCCACTCACCCAGAATGAATTATCATGCCAGATCGTTTTCGAAGTTGGAGTACTACGTGAATTTATGCGGATACTTAGAGAGTCAACCCCCGGTGGATGTCATTGATGATATTAATATTGAAATTTACCCAATTGATGTTGTGAAGAACACAAGCAATCTTCCCTTTATTTTATTTGCATTCAGAAAGATTGTGACCCAGGTTTTCCAATTATTCAAGTTTTTTTTCAAATTTAGAGGTAGCGATTATTTTATGATCCAAAATCCACCTTCAATCCCCGTTCTTCTCATTGCCATAGTGTTCATTAAACTATTCAGCCGCGACACAGAACTCATTATTGATTGGCATAATTTGAACTACAGTATTTTGAATTTAAAATTTCAAAATGAAAATCATCCGTTGGTGAGATTTTTGAAGTATTATGAAAAGTATTTGGGTCGTTTTGCTGATTTAAATCTTACAGTCACTCGACAGATGAAACAATTTTTAATAAAAGAATTTGGGCTTAGTAAGCGGAAAATCGTTACATTACATGATAGACCAGCTGGTCAGTTTGAACCTTTTACCGAATCAGATTCATCTAGAATTCAAACGTTGAAATCTTTTGATCTTTTCAATTCCATAGAAGGAATAGAAAATTATAAAATATTGGTGAGTTCAACGTCATTCACCCCAGATGAAGATTTCAATATTTTGTTAGATGCTTTGAAGCACTACGAGACCTCATCTCTGAGCTCCCGTCTTCCTCCAATCTTATTAATAGTTACTGGTAAAGGCCCATTGAAATCTCAATTTTCTCAAAGAGTTCAGGACCTCAACTTCCTGAAAAAAGTCATTGTTAAGTCGGCGTGGCTCTCTTCAGAAGATTATCCCCTTGTCTTGTCCTTGGCCGATTTAGGGGTATCACTTCATACTTCATCCAGTGGTATTGACTTGCCCATGAAAATTGTCGATTTTTTCGGGGCAGGTGTACCAGTAATAACATTGAACTTCCCTGCCATCAACGAACTTGTTACAGATGGTGTCAATGGGTTGATCACTAATACATCAAAGGACATAAGCGTCACCGAAGCTGACGAAGTGTACAGACTTTTAATCGAATCATTTTCTGACCCTGCTTTATTGGCAAAATTGAAGACTGGTGCCATTGAAGAGAGTAAGAAGAATTGGGATGAGAACTGGGATGCTAAATTAAAAAAGCGGTTTGACTACGATTTTTAATACGTGCATAGTAATATAATTAATAAATGCAAATGTAATATTTCTATAACTTGAAAATATAATCTTTGAGAATATCAATATCTTCATCAGTATTCTCATCCTTTCGTGGTTTGATCTCTCGGTTATTTTGAGTCCAAAACTTGAAACCATCATCATAATAAGAGTCTAAATATTCATGTTCAGGAATAATGTCCCAATTATCGCCATCATGGTCATCATGTAATGCTATTTCAGTAAGATAAGTCCAACATTTAGCTGTTTCTCGGTGATTGTAGCCCCCGCCACCAAGTATCATTACTGGAACAGTGGGCAATTGTTTGAATATTGATCTTAAAATGGCCCCGTATCCTTTTATTGACAAGTTCCACTCCTTATGTTCATCGATGGCTAATCCATCAGTACCGGCTTGAATCACTAAAACATCAGTACCGAATTCTTGAATCAAGGGTATGACAATTTCCTTCACAATCCTTAGCATACTTTTATCACTTAGTCCTTTTTTTGTGGGGATATTTATCTTATACTTGGATGAACTATCCAAACCTCCAGTTCCCGGGTAAAAACCTAGATCGTAGCGATGAATTGAGCAAGTCATTACACTTTTCGAAAACTCAAATGATGATTCGACACCATCCCCATGATGTAGGTCAATATCAAGATAGAAAACCCTTTTGAATTTGGACCTTAATACATTTATAGATAAAGTGATATCATTGACATAACAGAACCCGGCGGCCTTATTCTTAAAGCAGTGATGCCGGCCACCATACCAGTTGATAACTACGTTATGTCCATTCTTTTTGCTCGTCTGAAGTGCTACTAGCTGGCGAGCAGCAGCCATACTAGATGATGCTACGAGTTTGACATAGTCAGCCATAAAAGGAAACACAGGACAATCATATCTCAAACCAAACGTATCTAATATTTGGTCACTTTCTTCAACTGAAACAAGCTCCTGTACATTGACAATGGACTCCGTATCTGATGAACTAATGTCAGAATTCAATTCGGATTCCAGATCCGACTCTGGTTCTGTTTCCAGGTTATTCTGTTTGCCCACTTCGTTTCCAAATTCAATTGGATCAAAAGGCTTATTTTGCAGCTTTTGTTCTTCTTTAGGAGAATCCTTAAAGCTTCGAGATGTTAAAATCTCTTTCATCGATTCATATAGTACCAGCGTTTGATCAAGTATATCCCGAGATTTGAGCAAAATGCTCAAGTAATCTTTCCCGTGGAACTTTTCCAAATCACTTCTGGCAATTTTGGGGACTCGTATAATACCTTGACATTGTCTATCTAATCCATACGCTTTAATGAGAGATGTCACTAAGGTCTGACGACCTTCATTGGCGGGCAATAGGTCACAGATTTTTGCTAAATCATCGGACGACGTTATCCATACATTTCTCGACAGATCTTTATCGGTCATACCATATCTTTATAAATTGAAAATTAAAATTAATACTATAAATACAAAATAAATAATGAAAAAAAAAAAAGACATAAAAATTTTTACGCGTTTTTCTTTTTTTTTAGAGATCAGCATCAATACCATTTTTCGAACAATATTGCAAAATCACATCTCTCAACTCACGGTCCATATATTGGTTCCAGTCTTCTAGACACGAGATCTTGAACGTCCGTTCTTCCTTGGAAGAGGAGGTGTCTAGATTAATTACTCTAGAGTGCCATTCTAGCTCATCTTTCAAGAACTTGAATAAATTCAAGCATCGATTGAGACTGTTATGACGAAGTAGAGCCTCTAAATAGTGAGCGAAGACCTTCACATCATCAGCATGAGGACCTTGTTGGCGGAAACTCATCGACACCCAGCCTTTCAATCTCTTGATCAATTCGGTATAAGGAAGGTCTTGATTTAAGAATAGAGGAGGTTGGATGAGTTTTCTTTGGTTATCTAGCCAATCCTGATTGATTTCAGGATGGACCATAGAACGGCGTTTGTACTTTATGGCTAGTTTATCACGCATCGGTATTACATTCATCTTCTTAACTTTCCTCTTGTATTCCAAATCTTTCAATACTTCCGCCTTAACGGAAGAAGGTAATTCGTGAAAGACTGACTCGTCGTACGATGTTGAAAGGTCGTGAGTGCATTTTGTAGGCGACAGTTCCCTCTTCACCGGCAGGGGTGATTGAGCTACCTTTCGTTTTTTCAGAGGGGATTTGGAAGGTGATTCTACGATCCTGGTGTATTTGACAGGACCGTTGATTTGTGTGGGGAACATCTGTTGTAAGTACACTTTTGAGTCGGGGTGTTCTTGTTTGATTGAACTTTTCTTTGCAGGGGAGTGTTCCAAGCGTCTACGAAATAACTCCCGTTTTAATTCTCTCTTTATATCTTCAGGTAATGCATCAAACACTTCCCAATCAATGGACCCATTCAATTGATCCGGCGGTTCAAGAGACGGAGCTCGACTGAACTTTAAATCACGCTGAGGCAGTAATGATTTTAAAGTTTGTTGTTCTTTCAATACACTTTCACGTTGACCAAGGTTACTAAAGGGTAATTTCATTTGTTTATTCTTCTTGAGCAAGGCCACATCTTGAAGTTTACTCATGGTAACCGCAACCCCTCTCAATTCCTTGATGGGAACATTTAACATACGATACAATGCTTTCAATTCATTTCCTATTATACCCCAATCATTAGTGGGTACTCCCAATTTTGAGGATTTATTGATGATATCACACGCCCCCATTCCCAAATATTTTTCTGGTTCAATTGGAGCATTGGGCGCTCTCTTGGCTAACCTTAAAGTTAATGCAGATCCACAAATACCTAGATGAACTAATCTGGAGTATAGTTCCTTCGACAAATTAACCAAAAAAGTTTCCAATTGAGTCACATGATCGAATCTGATACCAAAATTGACATCAACTGACACTGACTTCCTACCCAAAATAGCCTCACTATTATTCAAATCAATATCTATACTGGTATCATCATTTCCTCGAGAATATCGGTATAATTTTGTCCCAGTTTTAGGACCAAAAATCTTGATTAGCTTCAGTTCCGACAATGTGAGTAGATCTCCAATTAAGGGTTCTTGGTGATCAGATGAATCGAAAAGTTCATTAATCAATTTTTCCTTGATACTGTGCCCAATGCCAGGTAAATTCTTGACTGGAACTGATTTTAAAAAATCAGGGATATTTTCGTGTAAATAAAATTGACCATTTGGTTTAGCTCGTTTAATGGCTAATTTGGCAAGGAGAACATTTTTGGATGCACCAACACTAACAGGACAATGAGTCAACTGGAAAATTTCATCACGAATCTCCTTAATTAGATCATTAACAGTTTCTGCCAAATTATCACCCTCGTATTTTTTATAACAATAAGTTGTTGCATCTAATAATACCTCATCAATCAGGACCGGGAAAATCGAGTCAAATTTATCACAGGAGATCAAATAATTATAAAAAGCACTAGAATATTTTTCGTAAGCGTCAAAATCATAATCAATGGTGATAAGATCGGGGCAAAGTCTTTCAGCCCGTGATAGCCACATCCCATTAGACACTCCGTATTTGCGGGCCACGTAATTACAACTAGCTACGTCGGATGTACGACCACCGTGGGTAACTGCAATGGGAAGTTTGTTGATATCGAGATGAGGATGGTTCAAGCAAGAAGCAGTGGCGAAAAAACAATCAAAATCGACATGCATGATAATTTTATTATCAACCTTGTATTTACCAGATTTAGGACTATTTCTTGATTTATTCACGATTTGACGTAAAAATTTAGTTCTTAAATCATTTTTCCAACTACTTAGGTGATGAAGTCTGGAATTGGCGAAAAAATGTTTTAAAAAATCGGGGTGTTTGGCATCAAGAATGATATTCGGTTCTTTTGAATTATCGGATCGGAGTTGATTTACATTTTCGAAAAATTCTACTCTCGATTGTGATTGTTCCTTTTCGAGATTAGCTTCTGATTCTGGATGAGTAAGGGGAGTATCATCGATACTCTCATTGTCAGATTCACTCCCAATGTTGGCAGCAAATTCGAGTTTCTTCTGACCATAATCGACATCTTCAATTAGTCGATAATCCATCCAATTAAGTAATTTATTTTGCTCGACGCAATCACTGATCCATTTGGCCCTAACCACTTTATAGTTCCTGAACTGAATTTTTTTTCTGGGAGTAAGACGATCACAAATGATATGAGTGGCGGCTCCTTTATTATGTAAATAACTGAGGAATTTTCCACCATGAACAATCACCAATCGGTGAATTTCACTAAGTGAAGGTGTAGTATGACCATTCACAAATATTATACAACCTTCAAAAATGGATTTTCTTGAATCTGATTCGACTGATCCAATTTGTTGTTGGCGTCTTTCCAAGTCCCATTTTACATAAGCTTCATCAGACTGTTGCTGTTTCCTAGCCTTGTTTTCAAAATAAGTGCCATAGTCACCAAATTTATGAAGGGGACCCACTCGGGCAAACGATTCCTCTTCGCTCGAAGGGTCTTCCTCTTCGTTCGAAATGTGATCTTCTTCGTTCAAAATGTGCTCTGCTTTCGAAATATGCTTCTCTTCGTTCGAAATGTGCTCCTCTTCATCATTTAGCACCACATGGGTCCCCGTACTCTTACTGGGTAAGTTTGCAAGCACGTCATCTAGTCCATCATCAAAGGGATCGGTTGATTCCGACTTGAACGACTCAATGAATGAGCGCTGTTTGACTGCCACCATCGGGGTCGACGTACCTTGTACGTGATGGGACATGGACTTGTCCGCGTAATCCTGTGATATGCTATTAATATAAGATATAAGCTGATCATTGTCAAGCGATCGAAGGTAGCTCGATTGTTCATCCCCAGCGTACGACAAGTTACGCGTCTCCCTTGTCTGATCCATACCTTGATCCCTAGCTGAATCCCTGTCTAAACATCTACCTAAATCTCTAGCTGGATCTCCACCTAGATCTCTAGTTAAACCCTCATCTCCACTGTGATCTCTATGGTTCATCGTACAATCTCTAATCGAATCTTCGTGATGAATATTCAAATACATACAGTACGGCTAAACGCCCTCAACGCTAACGTTTTTGCTCTGCATACAATCGTGTTTATTGTTCTGGATCAAAATAAGTTAGCATATAACCTTCCTGTCACTCAATATTAACCCAATTTCATTCTGATTATCCCCTGGAAACTATTCTCTGTGTTTTAGCCGCTTTTCTCTTTAAGAATAGAATAAAAAATACCGTCTATAGAAAAAATACTGCTAAAAAAGAAAAAAAAAAAGGAATGACTTTTTGAACAGCGCAATACTTGACAATGGCACGCTTTGGAAAAAAAAAAAGAGAGAATCAAAAACAATAATAAAAACAAAAATAGAACGAAGAAGAAAAAAAAGAAAACAACGTTAGAAATCATCAACAACCTTTCTTTCTTCTTCATAAACATCCAATAAACACACTACAATGGTATGTTGCGTCGTGCGAGGGGGTGATTTGAGTCTGCGAGAACAACGATGGGCTTCCTGATGATCCGAAGATGCGTGTTTTGAGTCGTCAAGGACGAGAGTTGATGATGTCGACTTTTTGTCGACATCAATGGTTAAAGAAAGATGGACCATGATCGATCGATTGGGCCACGGTGGGGGAACCGCAGGCGGTGTTGAATTGCTTTTGTGCTGGAGCGTATACTAACACCTGTTTTTTTTAGGCTGATAAATTATCTGAACAACAAATTGCTGAATTCAAGGAAGCTTTCTCCTTGTTCGACAAGGATAGTGATGGGAAAATCACCACCAAGGAATTAGGTACCGTGATGAGATCATTGGGTCAAAACCCTTCTGAGAGTGAATTGACTGACATGATCAATGAAGTTGACACCAACAGTGATGGTTCGATTGATTTCCCCGAATTCTTAACCATGATGGCCAGAAAAATGAAGGATACCGATTCTGAGGCCGAAATTGCTGAAGCTTTCAAAGTGTTTGACAGAAATGGTGATGGTAAAATCAGTGCTGCTGAATTAAGACACGTTTTAACTTCCATTGGTGAAAAATTGTCCGATGCTGACGTTGATCAAATGATCAAAGAAGCCGACACCAACAACGATGGGGAAATTGACATTCAAGAATTCACTCAATTATTGGCTGCCAAATAATCCTCCAATTGAATCTTTGATTAGAATTTGAAGAATTACCCATGAAAGCTTCTCTCCTGGTTTCTTCTTCTCCTTCTAGTTCTTTGTTTGTTTGTTTACTTGCTTGATTTGTCGTTTCTTAATTTCCATATACATATACCCTTTCTCGGATCTTGCTTTCTTTATATAGCTTCTTTTTTTTCCCTTCTTCTCTCTTCTATTTTATTATTACTATTGTTGTTTTCAATACTCTATAATTTGCTGATGTTGTGTATCCTTTCAGAATACTCAATATTCGCCCTGGTTTTTAATACCATGCAATGTGTTATGCTCCGCATGTTAACTTTTCCTCGTGTAGCTCGCCCTTTATACCCTCGACTACAGTTATTACCACATGTATAATGTATAATGTATTAAACTAGATCAGATTTATGTAAATTGTCAAACAAATGCAGATTATGCACTTTTCTTTAAATATACATATATATATATATATATATTTTTTTTTTTTTTTTTATATCATGGTCTTCTTAAACTCGAAAACCGACTAACTTTTAGTCCAGATGGACTTCTCATACCACCGTTGGGTGTGGATACAACTCGTGGACGAGGGAATGCATGGCGATCACCAGGATCATAAATACCACTCTGTTGAAGTTCTCTCACCGATTGTTGGCCACTATGACTGGTGTGACTTTCTGTCTGTCTGTCTCTAAGAGAATGAACTTCATCATCTTCTTCTTCCATTTGATCTGTATCAAAACTCAACTCGTCAACATTTCTACTGATCAAATAACGTAATGCATTGTACCAAATGTTATGACGCTGTCTAGTAGCACAAGTGATCTTAAGTGATCTACTTTGACAATGAACAATAATACTCTTATGATATAATCCAGTTGGTAATGGATTATTGTCATCAACACTTTCAACACTAACAATAGCAGCAGCTCTCGTTTTGACATCAGCTGGATTAGACAACACCGGATTGGATGCAGACCAGTAAAGAGTTAACGAATATGGATGAACCCAGAAATATCTTTCATGTCTATTTTCTGAAATTGAACTCAATGGTCCCAAACGACGATAGTATTTGAATAAGTATTCACCAATAACAACTTGTGTAATAGCAGGAATCATCGATTTATCAGTAAAAGAAACATTGGTTGCCATGGAGAGCCCGCCCATAGTATGAATGGAATCAGAAACACTGGCACCTTTAGAATGATTAGATAAATTGGATCTAATTGAATTAGAATGGGTAATATTGTTCACATGAGATGGTCCACCTTGTCTATTGCTGTAATAAGATGACATTGATGATTGAGGGGTTCTCAACTTAGATGCCGTAGTAGCAGATGTAGATGGTGGTGTAAATCTATTGCTTTGAACAAATTCAGGACTTGGATATTGATTTGGTGGTGTCTTATCTTTGTTCTCGCCTGTATCTTCGTTAAATGTAGATGATTGAGCAATCAATGGCGTAGTCAAATCATCTTTATGTTTATAACCACGTTTTTCAGCATACTTCTTGAAAACTTCATCTGAAACTTTTTCGACTGATAAGGAATCGTTTCTTGATAACTTATTGTAGTAAGAAGTTGGAAGAAGAGTTACATTGGCAGGATCAGGATGTCTTGAAACATTGGTTGCAATAAATGAACTTTCTGGAATACAAAGAAGACCAAGCTTTTTAGCAGCATCACTAAGTTTAGACTTATCTTCAATAACTGCGGATGTTTTCTTGACTTCTTGATATTTATCTTGGTCCATAACAACCAAACCGAAATCAGTGGCCCTAGTTTCTAATTCAACCTTGCTAAGAACTGGCTTAGCTGGATTTTTCCCAAGGTTTGCCCATGATTTCAAATCTTGATATTCATTCTTATCGAGTAAGATCAATCCTAGCTCATTCAGCTTTTCTGTTAACACTTCCTTACTAATCTCACTGTCAGCATCCTTACGTAAATTGAAGATTAGGGAATCCTTTTCTGCGAGTTTCTGTTTCATCTTGAGAAGATCACCTTCTGGTAAAATCAAAAGAGATTTCTGTTCAGCTTGTTCTTTCAATTCTTCTTCACTCAAATTTTTCTTGTTCAAAGACTCATATTCATCCTTGGTAAGAACAACCATACCCAATTTAGAAGCACTGTTGTTCAACTCATTCTTATCCAAAATAAACGATTCTTCAGCATCTGCAAATTCATCCAAGTTAGACAAAGTAGACATTCTGGACATTCTCTTATCCTTCACAGTATTCTTCTCAAATGAATTAGATAATTCTCGGACATTCTCTTCTGGGTATGCATCCTTGGACACTACAATAAGACCAAGTTTTTCAGCTTGTTTATGTAATTCATCTTCGCTTAAAGTAGCAGATTTGTCAATCAACTCAACGTATTCTTCCTTAGTGAGCATTTTATAGCCTCGCTCATCTAATTTAGCTTTAATTTGATTTACTTTTTTATCACTTTCAAGAGTATCCCACTCCTTTAAGTTATTGGATAAGGATTTATTGTCAGCAACTAACTTGTCATATTCATCAGCATTAACAGCAACGAGTCCTTCAGCCTTCGCCTTGTCATGGACACTCAACCCGGCAATCGAATGAAGTTTTGTCAATTCTACAGCCCCAATAACCAGTAACCCAAGTGCTGTGGCTTTGGAACTAATGTACTCTTTGCTAGGATGCTCTAATTGAGCTTGTGTTTCTTCATGTTTCTCTTTGTCGATTACAATCAATCCAGAAGATTCTGCTTTTTCAGTAATAGGCTGCTCAGCTTTTGCTGTCAAGGCATTAAAGTCTTCAGTAGGAACAACAATCAAACCATTGGATGAAGCATGTTTTTTGATGCTTTCAATGGATGGTTTATTGGCTCTTACAAGCAAATCATCATATTCGTCAGGGCTGATAAGTTTCATGTGTGCCTCTTCCACGAGGTCATCCAAAGACTTGTCGGACTTAACCTTAAGTTCATCATAACTTTCAACGGAGATGGTCTTATGGCCAAGAGTAGCAGCTTTTGCGCTAATATGTTCAAGTGACGGATTCAATGCTTTGCTTTCTAATTCTTCATAATGGGCATGTGGAACCAATTTCATATTGTTATTGTTAGCCTTGGATTCCAAACTTTCACTGGCAGCAGCTGTCAATGCAGCTAGCTCAAGGGATGGTAAAATTGAGTGCTCGTGAGATTCAGCATGCACCTTGATGTCATCAATTGATGGCGACTGAAACTTACTATAATCTGCTAAAGAGACAAGCTTCTTGCCTTCCTTTTCAGCCTTTGCTTCTAATGACTCTTTGTTCAATTCTTCCAATTCATTGTAATGGGAAGACTCTACAACAGAATAGCCTTGAACTTGAGCCTTTTCACTAATGTATTCTATCAGTGGTTCCTCATAGCTTGAGCGTAACGAATTATACTTATCGATAGGTACAAGCAACAATCCCAGTTTGTCGGCTCTGGATTCTATTGGTTCATCTGCAAGAGCTTTTAATTTTTCAAGCTCAGCAATAGGAACTAATTCGAGACCTTCAGACGCAGAAACTTCCTTAATCTTATCCAAGGAAGGACTGTTCGCACTGGCAGTCAACGTTTCATAGTCACCAATGTCTATGACTTTCTTCTCAGCTTCAGTAGCTCTTTGTTCAAGAGTCTTACCGGCAGATTCCTTCAAAGCACTAAATTCAGTTGCGCCTATGGCAACCATGGATAATGACAATGCCTTATCGTGAACTGATTCATTTGCCTTGGATTGTATTGAATCCAATTCAGAGGATTCAACAAGTACATGGTTATGATTCAAAGCTTTTTCCTTGAGGTGGTCAATGGATGGGTTCATTGAGTTAGACTCAAGCTCAGAGTATCTTGACTTTTTGATCAATATATTATCGAAGACGGCAGCCTTTTCACGAATATGGTCAAGTTCTGGAGAGTGTGCCTTTTTGGTCAAGTCCTCGTATTGAGAATCCGTGAGAACAACCTTACCAGCCGCTTGAGCTTTGTCCTCGATCGTTTGCTCAGCACCATGTTTCAATGACTTGTAATCGGTGGTTGAAATGACCACATGATCATAATCTTTCACTTTCTCTGCTATCTTATTTAAAGAGGGGTTTTCGGAATCCTCCAATAATTTTTTGTGCAGTTCCTTTGTAACGCCAACTAATCCAGCCAATTCGAGCTTACGCTCTAATGGCTCGTTCAATGACTCAAATTCTTTCTCGGATAAGGTTCTATGTTCGTGAAACTTGGCCTTTTCTGACAAGAAGTCTAAGCTGGGTGAGTTATAAGTTTTGTTGAGTTTTTCAAATTCGTCATTCTTCAAAAGCACATGATCGTGGTTTGCTGCTTTTTCGGAAAGGTGTTTCAAAGAGGGGGATGTTGTCTTAGAAATCAAATCAGTATGATCAGCTATAGGAATTGCAATTAACCCAGCATTCCTGGCATGGTCATGGACAGATTTCTTGTTATGGGCAATCAAATTTTCGTAGTCTTTAATTGAAACAAGCGTGAATCCTTGTTTCTTTGATCTATCTTTCAAATAATCCAATGAAGGTTCTCTCACACTACGTTTCAATTCTTCGAGTTCATCGGGTTTTATCAATTCTAAGTTAGCTTCCTCAGCCCGAAGTTCGATTGATTTCGTAGCTTCATCTTTGAGTTTCGATAATTCTGGGGTCAGAATGACTGCGTGGCCTTGCTCGGAAGCCTTGGAAAGGAGGACATCAAGACTAGGTCTCTCGATCTTCTCAATAAGCTCTTCATATTCCGAATTGCTAATGAGTTTCAAGTTGTCCTTTTCTGCTCTATCTTCAATTGGTTCATTTGCTTTAAATAATAGGTCTTTGTGCTGGTCCTCAGAAATCACAACATGATCGTGCGGTCTAACCTTCTCCGTGATATATTCAAGTGATGGTGAATCTACTTGTGCTTTCAACTCATCAAATTCAGCAGATTCCATAACTGCATAGCCTAAAGGAGTAGATACTTTGTTTATATGTTCGATATCGGGTTTGAATGCCAATTGTCTGAGATGCTTGTATTCCATATTTGGAACTAACTTGAAGCCTAGTTTTTCACTGTTCAGTTTAATATAATCTTCACTTGGTGATTCAAGAGATCTGTTCAAAGCTGAGTGGTCATTATCGGACAATAAGATGAAACCATTTTGCTCAGCCTTTTCTTTAAGATAAGCAATCGTAGGTGTAGAAATCTTTTTCTTCGACAAGTCATAGCTGCTCTTGTCAATGGCAACGAGTCCAGACTTACCAGCTAAGCTAATGATAGTTTCACGATCTGGATCTATCAATGAGTCATATTCTGATTCTGGTAAGACCACTAATTTGCTATGAACAGCTTTTTCTTTGATATAGTCAATATCCGGTTTATCTAATTTATTCAAAAGACCTTGGTGATCGGTATTAGAAAGTAATACGTGCTCCTTATTAGAAGCATGTTTTCCAAGGAAATCCAATGATGGGTCCTTGTTGATCTTATCTAACTCTGCAAAGTCAGCTTCAGAAAGAAGAATATAGCCTGAGTGGGAAGCTTTATCTTTCAAGAATGGTAAGCTTGGTCTCTCAACAGTTTGTTTCAAAGCCTTGAGTTCACCAGATTCGATTAATTCAAGACCTTTAGCATCTGCACTGGACTTAAGGTATTCCAATGGAGGATTGTCAAGTTTTTCTTTCAATGAACTATAGGCTTCTTTTCCTACTACGATTAATCCTAATGCTGCTGCAAAGCTTGAGATTTGATCTTCTGATGGATTTGTCGATTTCTTCACGAGATAATCATGTTCGGCCTTTGGTAATACCATTAATCCAGCAGATTCGGCCTTCAGCTCAATGTGTTCTCTCGATGGTTCAGAAATTAACTTAGTGAGTTCATCATAGTCACCAATAGGGATTATTGTGTGATCATCTTTACCAGCATGTTCCTTCAAATAATCCATGGAAGGTTTCTGGACCTTATCTAAAATCTTAGTGTATTCATCAGAACGAACCAAAGTATGTTCCAAAGATTCTGCTTTTTCGGTCAAGTACGAAATGTCAGGCTTATTAAGTTTTTCCAAGAGGCTAGAATATTCTTCTTTTGGAACTGTAGCCAAGCCGAGAGCACCAGCCTTTGCTTCAATATACTCCTTAGAAGGTGAATCAATTGATTCCTTCAAGTTGTCATACTCTGATTGTTTAATGATCAAATGATCTGACTTTTTAGCTTTAGTGGTCAAGTATTTCAAAGATGGACTTTCCAATTCATTTCTTAATTTTTCCAATTCAGTAGCAGGAATAAGCTCATGGTCCAATTTAGAAGCATGTTCGGTTAAATATTCTTTACCTGGATTACCAATCTTTGAAACCATTTTATCGTGTTGGTGTTTGGATAAGGCGACTAATCCTACTAGGCCTGCCTTCTCGATTATATGTTCTTTGGATGGCTCATTGGCTCTAACGAGTAAATCTGTGTGTTCCTTTTCATCAATAGCAACCAAGTTATGTGATTTCGCCTTCTCTGTGATAAAGTCCGAGGAGGGTGAAGCAGCAATTTCCTTCAATTTCTTATGATCATCCTCAGGAACTAAAACGTGGTTTATTCCTTGAGCATGTTTTTCGATATCAATCTTCGAAGGTTTCAATAATTGGTCATGGTCTTCCTTATCGATGACGACTAATCCAAGACGTCCACTCTTATCGGAAAGATACTCTACTGATGGTTCTTCAATGGCCTTTTTCAATTCCTTATATTGGCTCTTTGGGATAGCAACAAGATCTACTTTATTAGCCATTTCGGTAACACGCTCAGCAGAAGGCTTGTGTGCAAGATTATTCAAGTTTTCGTAATCTTCAATTGGAATAACTTTCAATTTGAGTACTTCTGCCTTTTCTTCGATAGCCTCTTTAGATGGACTGTCGATAGCCTTTTGCATTTGTTCTAATAAATTAGACTTGACAGTAGAGTAGCCTAATCTAGTTGCATGTTTTGCAACATGACTATGATCAGGTTCTTCTGCCAAATTTTTCAAACCTTGGTGTTCAGATACATCCAATGCAACTAAACTCTTCTTTTCTGCAGAATTCTTGATGTGATCTAATGGAGGATCATAAGCCAATTTATTCAAGTTCTTGAACTCTTCATTAGATGCTACTGCGTATCCTAATAAATTAGCTTTATCTTTAACATGCTCAATGGATGGGCTATTGGTAGTCTCAACCAATTTATTATAATCAGCTTCGTCGATAGCAACCAAGCCGATAGCGGTAGCCTTTTCTCTAACGTGATCAGCAGATGGAGTGTGTGCTTTTTGGCATAATTCTTCAAACCCATTTTTATCTAATACGGTCAAGCCAACACTGGTGGCCTTTTCTCGGATATGATCAACTGGTGGATTGTGTGCCAATTGCTTCAAATTTTCATGATCAGTGACTGGTAATGGAATAAAGTTAAGGCTCTTAGATTTAGCAGTGATATGGTCAATAGAAGGACTATGGGCCAACTTAGTAAGTTCTTCATGTTCTTTCTTCGATAAAGGAACGAGATCGTTGGCAGTTGCCTTTTCTTTGACATAGTTTAAGGAAGGTCTTTCAATCTTGTCTAACAAAGATTGGTAAGCTTCTGATGAAATAACCACCAATCCAGATTCCTTGGCTTTTTGCTCGAGATGTTCCTTAGATGGGCTATTGGCCAAAGTAGTTAACTCGCTAAATTCTTCAGAGGTTAAAGGAACTAAACCAAGATCCTTGCATTTCTCACGGACGTGATCAGCGCTTGGGTTATTAGCTAATTTTGTAAGTTCGGTTAATGCAGTAGCACCAATGGCAACGAGACCTAATTTTTTAGCGAATTCTTTAACTTCGTCAGCATTAGGATCTCTCTTCAATTCCTTCAAGTCTTCATTGTCTATGATAGATTTATTCAATGCTGAAGCCTTAGCTTCTAAATGATCAACGGGAGGGTTATGTGCCAAAGAAATAATTTTTGTGTGTTCTTCTTTTTTAAGTATAACATTATCGAATCTACCTGCCTTTTCGGCGAGATGATCGAGAGTTGGTTCATGAGCCAAGTTATGCAAGGAGTCATAATCATTTTGAGATTTCACGACATAACCGAGATCTTGGGCTCTGTTGGTAATGTGATCAATGGATGGAGAATTGGCCAAAGCGACAAGTGATTCGTGGTCATCATTAGAGATGATTTTATGGTTCAAGGATGTAGCCTTTTCAGTAACATGTTTCAAGTCTGGTTCATGAGCCAATTGATTCAATGAATCAAATTCATCTTGTTTGATCACGGTATGATTCAAAGAAACTGCTTTATCCTTGATATGATCAATTGGTGGATCACTGGATAACTTAGTAAGTTTGTTGTGTTCCTCTTCAGATAAGACAACATGTTTATGGCTTTCAGCTTTAGATTTGATATGAGTTAAATCAGGACTATTAGCCAATTTATTCAAAGATTCGTAAGCACCAAGTTCAAGAACAGTATGGTTTAATTTAGAAGCATTCTTACTAATATGATCCAAAGCTGGTTCATTAGCCAACTTGGTTAACTTTTCGTGTTCATCTGATGGGATTACTTTATGAGAGTAGCCGGTAGCTTTATTAGCGATATGATCTAGGGATGGTTCATGAGCCAATTTAGTCAACTCATCATGATCTTCTTTACTGATGACTAAGTGATTTAATAAACTGGCTTTTTCGGTAACGTGTTTCAAAGAAGGTCTATTAGCTTGGTCAGTTAAGCTATTGAATTCTTCAATTGATACAACAGTATGGTTGATCTTGTCGGCCATCTTACAGACCTGTTCAAGATTGGGTTCATGAGCCAATTTTTCTAGAGTTGCTAAATCATCACTCTTTATCATTTGATAACCCTTAGCTTCGGCCTTAGTCTTAATGTAGTCACTGGAAGGATCATTGGCTAAGTTATAAAGATCAGCGTATTCATTCTTGGAGAGTGTGACCAAGCCATGGGTTTCAGCATGTAATTTAACTTTAGCCAAGCTTGGATTTTGTAAGTTTTCATGTTCTTTATCTGATAATACAACATGACCAATGGCCTTTGACTTGATATGTTCAATGGAAGGTTCATTGGCCAATTTATTTAATAATTCGAATTCTGCCGTTGGGACCACTGTATGCTTGTGACCTAAAGCTTTAGATTGAATGTGTTCAACAGTAGGTTCATTAGCTAAAGCAAGCAATTCCTTATGGGTATCAGTGGGTATTATAGTATGGTTCAAGGATGCTGACTTAGTATTCAAATGATCAAATGAAGGATTATGAGCTAAATCATTCAAAGTATCATAATCTTGTTGAGACAAGACAGTATAATTAAGGTCCTTAGCTTTGGCAGATAACACATCAATTGATGGGTTCGTTAATTTATTGTATTCATCATCAGTCAATGTGATAAGATTATGCTCTTTTGCCTTCTCCCTCACTTGATCTGCGGATGGAGTATGAGCCAAAGCAACTAGATCATCATAAAATTTAGATGATGAAACAATTAAGCCCATATCATTGGCCTTTGATGTGATATAATCTTTGGAAGGCTTATCATGATCGACTAGTAATGCTTGATAACTCTTATATTCATTTTCGGAAAGAGGATGATAACTGATATCTTTACATTTAGATAATAAGTAAGATTCTGAAGGATTGGTGTAGCTTTTTTGGATTTTATTGAGTCTTTCCAAATCGTCATTTTCAATCATTTCGAACCCATTTTCTCTAATCTTGGACTCCAAGTATTCAATAGAAGGTTTTTGGTATGAAACTTGATCCTTGGATAATTGCTCATGTTCTTCGGCAGGTAAGGTAACCAATCCCTTAGATTCAAGTTTATGTTTCATTTCTTCTTCATCTAATAACACTTGGTGTTCCTTTTCGGTAAGCAAAACGAATCCTTTATCTTGAGCAACTTTAACGAATCTTTCATCATTAAGAGTAGTGATGTCATTATCTTGAAGGTCTTCGTATTTGTTGAAAGGAATTAAGATCAAATTATTTTCTTGAGCATACTGTTCAATTTTCTTACTTGGATCATCATCAAGTAAATCTTTGGACAAAATATTGGAGGTATCAGTTTTAGCGCTATCGATTTTAGGCATTGGTGAAGTATCAGTATCGGAATCGGACGAGTCTGGTTCAACAAGGAAAGGAATGCTGTGATCACCGGTCATGGCGGCAAAATTGACACTTCTCAGAGAATGTGTAGATGACATATCATCATTGACTTTCGTGTGTTTAGAAGGAGTGGTTGTACCAATATTGGAACCAAGGAAATCTTCCCATTTACCTTCAGTAGGTAATTTAGAAGAATTATCCTCAAAGTTTTCGGTGGTATCTTCATCTTCATCTTCATCATCTTCATCCTTTAATATAAGAAATTTTGAATTTCTCTTTGCTGGAGATATAAGACCCGAGTTCCTTTTTGAAGAAGCATTTGATTGCAATTCTTTTTGAGATTTGAATTTTCTTCCCTTTAATTTAGGGGTTTTTCTTGGATCTGAATCATCCATGGAATTTTCAAATCTTAATTTTAAAACTGCTGATCTTAATTTAGCCACCATACGATTTGAATGATTCAAAGAAGCTCGTAAAGTTTCTAATTCAAGATCGGGGTTTCTTGGATCACTGGTGGGTAATTCATGAATTTTTGATGAATCAAACAATATACTATCCAAATCGATTGATTCATCTTCATTATCGGAATCATGAGTATAACTTAAATTGACTGGGGCCTTTAATTTAGGATCATTTTCAACAATGTTTTTATCGGATTCTTTATCAGGGGAATCATCATTGAATTTCGACAATTTCAAGTGTAGTTGATCATTTTCGTCATTTAATTCTTCAATTCGAGTATTCAATTCATTTACTTCTTTATTATAAGTAGTTGATAAGAACTCATAATTGGAGGACACCGAGTCATGTTTTAATTGAAGGTCATCATAATCTTTTTGTAACGAACTTATTTGCAATACTTGTTCATTATTTAATTTTAATAATTTTTCGTTGGCAGAGGTTAAAGAATTGATTTTTTCGTTTAAGTTATTTAAATTGGACTCCAATTCCCAATTTTTATCCTTCAAGTCGGTTTCATGATTAATCTGGAAATTTCTTGAGTTATTTAATTGGGCCACTTGATTCTTATAACGTTCAATTTCTTCAGTCTGGGATTTTAATTTAGACTTGATTTTGGAATTTTCAGCACTTAATCGTCTACATTCCCCCAACAAGTTTTCACTTAATCCAACCACAAAATTCATATCATTACCCTTTGATTCGGGCCCCAAGGCAGGAGTAGGTTGAGGAATCACGGGCGCGTGACCCAACGAGGTCCTCGAGGATTTCCTGCTTACTGGTTTTTGATGGGTGTGGTGACCATGGAGTAGACTATGGTGGGCATGGGGGGCCGCCAAAGTGGGTGGTTCAAGACCAGGGTTGGCACCAGAAGGAGCAGTGGAAGAAGTTTTTCTCAGTAACAGACCCCTTCCATGGTGATGCAGATGGGAACTGGAAGAAGGGGGGAAAGTGTTTTCCTGGGCGAGATTGGGCGATAATGGTTTGGACGATTGTGACTGTTGTTGCGGCTGCTGTTGCGACTGCTGCTGTTGTTGTTGCTGTTGGTGATGATAATGAGGAAAGATTCTGGGAACAGAAGTGTTCTCCTTATTTGCACCAAACAATTTTTTTTGAATATCGGAAAGTTGACCCCTGATGTCATCCTTCAGGACGTGAGAATCCTGATTGTGAGACATCCTTCACTTATCGGGTGATGCTAATGCACAGACGCTGGGTTATCAAGGAATAATTGTCTTTAGAATAGGTTAACACTCTCGGGAGTCGTTGTTCTAGAAAAGAGAAATTTTGAAATAAAAAAAAATTACCTGAAAATAAATCAAGTAAGCCAGAAAAACAACAAAAAGGCTAGCTGTAAAGATGAGCTGGTAAGAGACTTTTCTAAAGAAACACTAGCGAGACGTGCTTATTCGACCGGAATGGAGAATTGACCTAGCGGTTAACGTTAAAAAATGATATATCGTTAACTTTTTTGTGAGCCAATCTGCGTACTTGTTTTTGTTTTCAGATCACCAAAAATTGAAATCATCCCACAAAAAAAATAACAATAATAAAGAAAAAAGTAAACAAACAATACGAGCCATCTTTTTTTTTTTTTTTATAGACGAGAAAGTGTATGGTGTCTGGGTGTTTTGCAACTTAGACGAAGCCATACAGTTACGGCTACAATTACAAAATTATGATTATGATGATAATTAGGGTCTAGATACGTAATAATAAATATTAATTACAGCTGCAATTGCGGCTACAATTACATAATTATGATTATGATGATAATTAGGGTCTAGATACATAATAAATATTAATTACAGCTACGATTACAGCTACAACAATTATGGTCATGATGATAATGATGATAATTAGGGTCTAGGTACGTAATAATAAATAGGAATGCATGCGATCATGGGGTGACTGAATCATTACTTGTTTTTAACTTTGCAGCCTCTTGTTGTTGAGCAGCAGCTTTGGCTTTGGCAGCCCGTTTGCCCATGGTCTTACCAAAAAGAATCACCACTGGCACAATAGCGATGGACTCCAACACGATCCAAGCGACCAAGATCCCGTAATTACGGCCCAATTGACCTTTGTAGATGTTGAAAAAGATAACCTTGGTGATTTCGTAAGAGTTATGAATGGGTAAACCGTAACCGTAACGGAAAAACTTGGGACTCAATGCAAGTGGCGTGAATGTGGGCGAGATATTGATGATGACCCAAAACAACATCCAGAATCCAAGTAATGGAGGATAGAGCATGATAAGGAGCATGCCCATGATTTCATTCATGGCCCCAACCGACCACATGGTTAGGAAAGAGGTCATCCAGTATACAAGAAACCCGGATCGCCCAAACGTTATCTGCATGTCAACCTGCATGGCCAAAGACACCATTGAGTAGAAGAAACTCAACACGAAGAAACTAAGCACCGAAGATGACACTCGATATATGAGGAAATGTTTTTTTTTCAAGTTGAACCGCCCCACTTGTTGATGAATGTCGCTGAAGAAATTGAAACTGAAAAACGTGACAATAATCATGTAGATCAACCCAACTTGAGATGGGGCCACCAATACCGGATTGACGTACGGTTTAAGATCATTCAGCTGTATGGCAAGTGGGGTGGTGATGACTCGAAGAGAATTTTCCTGGCTAAGCACCCGTGATTCGTTGGATACTTGATTAAGAAGACTGGTGGTGATATTACTCAGGTACCCTTTCGTCCAGTATGAACTGATTTTATTTACATTGGGAATCACGTACAGTTGCATACTCAAGAAATCACGCCCCGTTTCATAATAGGCCACAATACTATTGTTACTCACGTTATACTGAGTGTCTCCCAGTTCAATGGCTTGATAAAAATTATGGGTAGCGTTTGGTTTCACGTAGATTGCGGCCCAATACAACTGATGATGGACCTCACGGATGATTTCGGCTTCAATGCGATCTTCATTATGATACTTGGCCGCTTTCTGGCGGAACTCGGTCGAGTTATATATATGCCACTGGCCCAAGTATTGGGCCTGGTCGGTGTCCAACACATCTAGCAACGTTGATCCCATGATGGGATCAACTCCGTCCACCACATGATCGTCATCCACCACCACCAACATTCGTAAGTTCTTCATACGATCCTCTCGCTTGTACATGGACCCCCAGTATATGGAGAAAATCCCCAACACCAAGGCCCCCATGAGACAATAAATGAGTAAATACTTTACGAAAAGACGGATTCGTTCATGTTTCAAATCTTGATTGAAAAATGAGTATTTGGACTGCACTCGTTCGAGCAACGTAGGTTGACGAGAAAGTTGTCCCGTCCCTGTCCTCAGAAGAGGACTGTCCCCTGTCTCGTGGTTCATCTCTTTCTCAAAGGTACCATCACCCCCTGTAAACGGTTGTGGAGTTTGTTCGTGTTCGTGGTCATGGTCTTCTCCACGTTCATGGTCATGCTCATGTTTGTGCTCATTTTCCTTGTTCTGAAATGAGTCGGAGTCTTCCAACGACTGGAACGATCTTTTCGACATTGTTTTGAAGCAACTAGAAACTAGCGACTGGAGGAAGTAGAAAAACAGCTGTAAATAAAGCAAAAAGAAAAGGACAAGTTTTGCAGGGAGCCTTGAAAAGCCACCGTCAATTTATTATATATATATATATATTTTTTAGAGCGATGCTTGACGTTTGCACCCGGTTAGTTTGCTCATTTCCGAGCTGGGACGCGGACCTAGGCGCGGCGGACCTAAGCGCTGGGTGCAGGTGTATTTCCACCTCGGCTCCCGAGGTGCATAATGGCCGAGGAAGCACTTCCCAAAACGGCAGGACAGGGCCTCGGCCGTAACCCCCGATTCCGGCCTCAGGCCTTGTCAACTTGTAGAGTCTGTTGAGTGATTGCAAATGATTAAACGGCAGATGCTGACAGCTACTGTCACTCTGTCTTTTTCTAGCGGAGTATCTATTTGTCAGACATGGAGATACTACAGCTGGCAATCTCGCATTAGTGATCAAGCATCTTAGCGTGATGGCCGTATAGAGCAATCAACTGGCACTCGGCATGCCGATAACTATCTTGTGTTTGAACCTTATTAATACCGAACGTTCAACGATCCCAGTTTTTGCTCCCCAACTTGATTAATGGATTAGTAAAGAATTTGATGTTGAATGGGAGTTCTTGATTTCGAAGAATATACCGCCAATCACATCTAGTGTCGTCAGTCATAATAAGTAAAAGAAAGAAAAAAAGGAACATTTAGATGATCGTTACCGGCTGGAAAATTGACGGGTATGATTCGAGCACCTGCGTCAGGACACATCTGAGTGTTCCGCGATTGCAGTCGGGGACTTGGAACGCTCCGACCATTGTTTGGGGCTCTAAGGTTCCAGTTAAGTATTGTTTAACTTTTTCTTACAAAAAAAAAAAAAATGCGTTCAAAAAACAAAAAAAGAAATGAAAAAAAAAAAAAGAAAGAAAGAAAGAAAGACACCTGGTAAATTCAACTTGGATTATTGGCACCCAAAATTTTTCAATTAATTGCAAATATCTCGTCCCACCACCACACGCTTGCAACACCATCATGGCATCGCATCAGTATGCATCGGGAGCCGACGCGTTTGGTCGCTCTCGTGATAACCAGTCACTATCGCACCGTCTGACGGTGCCCTCGTCGTCGTCCTCGTCGTCTTCTAGTGCAGACGTGGATGAAATCATTGACCAGACTCGCCAATTATCGATCAATTCAGAGGAATCAACAGGTCTGGCCAGTACGTGGATCCAGTTATGTATCGGCTTCGTTAATCCCCTCGTGCTCACGGCGTTGTCTGCTGCGGTGAGATTATACCGAATTGATCGTGCCAATACTGTGATTTGGGATGAGGCCCATTTTGGAAAATTTGGATCCCACTATTTAAAACACGAATTCTATTTCGACGTTCATCCTCCGTTGGGGAAATTGTTGGTGGGGCTCTCTGGGTACTTGGCACGATACGACGGAGAGTTTTCGTTTGAAAGTGGTGAAGAATTCCCGGCCAATTGCAACTACGTGTTAATGAGATTTTTCAACTGTATATTTGGTATCTTATGTACTCCATTGGCCTATAAAACGGCCTTGGCCGTGGGTTATAGCCAGTGGACCGTGTGGTTCATCTCACTCATGGTTGTTTTCGAGATGATTTCACTTGTGTTATCCAAATTCATTCTTCTTGATTCGATGCTCTTATTCTTCACCGTACTCTGTTATTATTTCCTCATCAAAATTCATAATTTGAAAACAGAAAATAAATTATTGTCTCCCAGAGGGATCCTTACCTTGGTTGGATGTGGGGTTTCCATCGGGTGTGTTTGCTCGGTCAAATGGGTGGGATTGTTCATCACCGCCTTAATTGGTCTTTATACCATTTATGATTTATTCGTTAAATTCTTCCAGACCGTAACTACAAATCGTCATAAATTAACCTGGCTCAATTACTTGAAGCATTGGATCATTCGTATTTTTTCCCTCATCCTCATCCCCTTTTTAATCTACTTGGTGTCATTTAAAATTCACTTTGCCGTTCTTAATCACTCGGGTCCCGGGGATGGCTCGTTATCCACTTTACTCCAGGCTTCTCTTGAAAATAACGAAATTCAGTATGGCCCCCGTTCAGTGGCTTATGGATCCTTAATCACCATGAGATCGCAAGGATTATCCCCCAACTTAATCCACTCGCACCCCCATAATTACCCAGAAGGTTCACAACAACAACAAATCACCACCTACGGTTTCAAAGATGAAAATAACGAATTTCTCATTGAGTACGATTTGCAACAAGCTTCACAAGGTCGGTTCGCCACGTTGTATGCCGATAACTTGACCGATACGGCTGATTATACCCGGTTTGTTCAGGATGGTGATACCATCCGATTGATCCATAAGGAAACTGGATGCTTGTTACATTCCCATTCTATAAACGCCCCGGTGCTGAAAAGTCAATATGAAGTTTCATGTTATGCTGATTTGGATTTTAGTGATGAAAAGGATGAATGGGTCATTGAGATTCAGAATCACGAAAAATCGCCTTCCCCCCATTTTCAAAATGAAAACGAACACGAAATCCACCCAATCTCGACTAATTTTAGATTGAGACATAAAACCCTTGGCTGCTACTTGGCCACCACTGGTTACTCTTATCCTGCTTGGGGTTATCAACAAGGTGAGGTGGTTTGTAAATATACCTATTTATCCAAGGATAAAAACACCTGGTGGAACTTCGAGGATCATGTCAATGAATTCTTATCGGCCCCTGAAGAACCTTATGTCGCTCCTAAACCCAAATTCTGGAAAGAATTCATTTTGTTAAATTATGGGATGATGGCCTCCAATAATGCGTTGGTGCCCGATGAAGATAAGTATGATAAATTATCGTCAGAATGGTGGGAATGGCCCATCTTACATTCTGGTTTAAGAATGTGTGGATGGTCCAGTGATTCCATCAAATACTTCATGATTGGGCATCCTCTCGTTACTTGGTTCAGTTCCGCATGTCTTGTCATTTGTCTGGGTTACCTTTTCGTGGTGGCCTGTTTATGGCAACGACAAGTTATTACTTTGAGTATCTTTGACTCCTACTTTGAGTATTTGATCGTGGGGGCTATTTTACCCTTGGTGGGCTGGCTATTACACTACTTACCATTTGTTATCATGGGGAGAGTCACTTATTTGCATCATTACGTTCCAGCCCTCTATTTCGCCATCTTCGTGGCTGGATTTGTCATGGAATCCTTAGTAGTTAAGAGAGCCAACAAATACGTCACTGCCGTTATTTACTTGAGTTTCTACGCCGCCATCATTGGTTGGTTCTGGTACTTGAAAGATTTGGTGTTTGGGATGGAAGGTCCCAATAGACACTTCAAGCACTTGAAGGTGTTGAGCTCGTGGATGGTGTAGGTACCTTGTATATAATCTAATAAATATTTTGATCATAAAATGTCTGATTTTTTTCATTTTTGGGTATTTATTCCAAAATTTACACGAAATAGTAACTACAATACTTGTCGAAAAGAACAAAAGCCATTTTTTTGAAATTACAAAAAGTCTCATTCACAACTAAGTCTTGCAATCATCCAACAACCCAGAGATTATCACATCCCAAATTCCAAGGCCAAGAGGCTTCAAGATTTTTTTTCTCCATAATATTCAAAAATTTTGTGAAAATTTTTCACTGCCCGATGATCAGCCCATAATCCCGCAATCACAAGTTGACAAGAAACAGCGCAAATGGTTTAGTGGTAAAATCCAACGTTGCCATCGTTGGGCCCCCGGTTCGATTCCGGGTTTGCGCAATTTTTTTGCCCTTTCAACCTTTATCAGCTTACCTGGCCTGCTTGAATGGCTATTTTGAGGTCAGATGGAATTATCACCAAAAGTTGAAATTTTCTCCATGCAAATTCTGCCGCACTTTGACAATTCACGATTTTCTGTCAAAATTGCGAATTTTCGCAGATTAAAAAATGTTCTATTTTTTTTTTGCGATTTCACATTTTGATCTGTTCCAGAGCCACCATTCTGACACTATTGTTTAGGATTTTTTGTGGCACGGGGGCTATCAGGGATGTCAATGGGATTATTTTCTGGGATCTGTGGATTCCAACCGTTGTTTTGATTTTGGGTTGGATCAATTGATCTGCTAGGGGTCATCCCCTGGGAAGGAGGTGCGGGTCGACAGGTTACTACCATTGGGATCGGTTTGATACTTATATGGAATCTTTTGCCATTGAGGATTGGACTGAGTGAGCAAAACAACGGCAGAATGGGGTCTGAGCAGGATCGGATGTTTACCTATCCTTTATCGACCTATAGCAGTGTTGCTGAGATAATTGAGAATCATGGTGAGTCGGACCACGAGTCGACTTCCGATAAGAAACAGCAAGAGTCCGAGTATTCGATCAAATCGATATCAAGCGACGACGACTACGACTACGAACTAGGCAAGGATGATGCTGTTGACGATTCATTCAATCCATTTATTGGCGATGAGGCCAAGACCAATTTTTACCGTCGATTATACGAGGAATCGCAGTATGAGTGTCGGCACGTCTTTGATCCCCAACTTGTATGGACCAAGGGGGAAGAGCTAAGCGTGATCCGCAAGTTGGACTATCGAATTGCCTTTTTCAGCTGCGTGTTGTTTGGGGCTCTCGAAATAAGTCGTCTGAATTTACAACAAGCCATCAGCGATGGGTTTTTGACCGATTTGGCCATCTCGACCAACGACTATAACTTGGGTAATACCATTTTCCTCACCTGTTTCCTCTTGGGGGAGATCCCGTCGTCGGTTTTCTCCAAATGGGTCGGGGTGGATCGATTCGTGCCCATTCAAATCATCTCGTGGTCGGTGGTGGGGATGTTGCAGTCATTATTAAAGGGTCCTCATTCTTTCTTCTTGTGCCGGGCACTCAGTGGGATGTTCATGGGTGGGTTGATTCCCGAATTGGTCACCGCCATGTCCGTCTACTATAAATCGAGTGAACTTTCCGTTAGGTTATCGTGGTTCTGGACCACGGCCGCAGGAGTACAAATCGGCTCGTCTATTTTATCGGTCGGGGTACTTCAACTTCGGGGCACGTTTGGTTGGGAAGGCTGGCGATTCTTATTTTTGATGTTGAACTCCATCAGTCTTGCAATTGGATTTTGCTCGTTATGGATGTTGGTGCCTTCTCCAGTAGAGACTCGATCCAAGTACTACCCGGATGGGTGGTTTAGTGATCGAGAAGTAGCCATCATTGTTAACCGGGTGCTTCGAGACGACCCTTCCAAAGGTGACATGAACAATCGCCAGGGCATCTCGTATAAACTGATGGTGAGCTCATTGTTGGACTACGACTTATGGCCCATTTTCATCATTGGTCTCGTTTCCTTCATCCCCATGAACACCGTCAACGGGTACCTCAACATCACCATGCGCAACTTGGGCTGGTCCCCGTTCCGCATCAACCTCATGGCCATTCCGCATCAACTTCTTCGTATCTACTTTCTTCTCAACATCACCAAGCTCAGCGAGTGGCTCGATCAACGAGCCCTTGTGTGCGTCATTTACTCCCTCTGGTTGATTCCCTTGGTCTCCTTCCTCAATTTCTGGAACGGCGCCATGGTAAACGCCATTGGTACCTGGTGCCTCGGTACCTTGATCGTAGGGGCTCCCTACATTCATGCCATTTGTGTATCTTGGGTATCGAGAAATGCCGGCAGCATCAAGACTCGTGCCGTCGCCTCCGCCATGTACAACATCATGGTCCAGATGGGCAGTGTCATTGGCGCCAACGTCTACCGCCAGGACGACGCTCCTCTTTACCTCAGAGGTAATCGTCACATTCTCATTATTACTCTAGCATTGACCCCGTTATATTTACTCGTTAAAGCATACTACGCCAGGCGTAACCACGCCCGCCACCTAAAGTGGTCCCGGATGACTCTGCAGCAGCAGGACTGGTACCTTCACCACACTGCCGACGAAGGCAACAAACGTCTCGACTTCAGATTCGGTAGCTAGCACTTCAGTATATATGAATTATTGTTAATGAAATCCGGTTTCGCATTATTAAAAACCTGAATTGGCACCAAAATCCTGTAGGTAAAACTTTTCTTGTTTTTTTTTTCCGCTTTTTCAATTTTTTTTTTTTTATTGAGAAAAATTTCGAATACAAAAATCAACAGAGAAGTAAAACAGAACAAACGAAGAGAGATATAGTTGATAAATATAGTTCATAACGGTCTTGGTGGTATAGAGAGATACACTTGCTATAATTGAAGACCTGGCATACGAATTTCCCCCGATACACAGACGATTCCCCGTGATTTAGTTGGTTTTTGACGTTTGCACAAAGAAGAACTTTTCAGGAATCACTCCAAGGACAACGGGAGACAGCTGAATAACCCCCACGACAAGAGATACGAGAAAATGGAACGATTTGATGAAGGTTACCTAGAGGACGAGGAGTTGGCGCAGTTACAGAATCAACAACAACAGCAGCAGCAGCAGCAGGAAGAGTTACCACCACCAGCTCCACCCATAGTGGATGAAGAAGAGCTACTTGCAGCACAAGCGGCGGCCGAAGCCGCCGCTGCAGCGCAGCAGCAACAGCCGGGTGGCGCTTTCAATAACGTGGGACAAGGATTAACTGGACGAAACCGGGACATCATGATGCAATACTGGCAAGAAACCATCAACTCGATCGAGCACGACGACCACGACTTCAAGAACCACCAGCTCCCACTTGCACGTATCAAGAAGGTGATGAAGACCGACGAGGACGTGCGCATGATCAGTGCGGAGGCCCCGATTCTCTTTGCCAAAGGGTGTGATGTTTTCATCACTGAATTGACGATGCGGGCCTGGATCCACGCCGAAGAGAATAAGAGAAGAACGTTACAAAAATCAGACATTGCCTCGGCCCTCACCAAGAGTGATATGTTTGATTTTTTGATTGACGTGGTGCCTCGTGAGGAAGAAAAACCCAAGAAGGCAGGGCTGTCGAGATCAAACGGGTACAGTACTCCTCGTCAGAGTCAGTCGTTCCTGGAACCATACGGTTCAGAGCAGGATGCTTCTGAGCAACAACAACAACAACAACAACAACAACAACAACAACAACAACAGAAACAGTCACCCCAACAACAACCCCAGCCAGCCAACGAACCAGATGCCCAGCAAGAGTTAATACAGCAACAAATGTTACAGCAGCAAATGCTTCAAGAACAACAGTTGCAACACCAATTATACCAGGAACCTCAGTTGCAGCGACTGCAACAACAGCCCGAACAGTTACCCTCACAGGGCATCCCACCCCAGACTCGACCACCTCCCCCACAACAGCCCCAACAGTCACAGCCAGAACCACTAAGGCCAACGGGTCCTCCCTCGCAACAACAGCCCGACGCCCTGCAGCCTCCCCCACAGTCCCAACCCCAACCACATCCCCAAAACGACCAAAACGACCAAAATGCCCCTGGTCCCTACCCCAACTTCCAAAACTACCCCGTCTACGAAAATGGATTCTAGATCTCGCTACCTTCCAAAACCACGATTACTTGTTATTACTTGTTCATAGGTTACTTGTTCATAGGCCACAACAAAAGTTATCTCCTGTATTAATTATCTTCTCGATTACTGTACTTTAGCTTCCTTTTCTTCTTCTCGTTTATACATTTTTATAGTTCTTTAATTGACGTTTTTCCGGTTGCATTCATATGGCTGCAATCCTGGGCTGCAACTTTGGCATGCCCCACCCCTTAACTCCACGATCACAACCACAAATTTAAAAATAATCTCCTCTGAGCCCATCTGACTTTCCCCCTCGTCCACCATCACACCACCTTGGTGGATTCGGAGTGGGTCGGGTACTCTGTCCCCTTCCCCTTTTGATAAATGGTGTGGATCCAATCAAAATGAGACAAAATTAGCCCTTTTTTTTTGTTCGCCTAACAAAACAAAAAAAAAAATGGAAAAATGCAGAGGAGAAAACAAAAATCCATAAATTTCATTGCTACCATGACAAATTAAGTAAAAAGCTATTCTTTCTTATGATTTAATTGCTTTCAATTATAAAACGAAACATCATCGTCTACTTAACCAATTGATCTCCACTTATCCTGTACATTTGTTATTATTATTATTATTTTTTTTTTTGTTGGTTTATCCCCTGACGATACTACCGATTAATTGCTTACCCCTTTCTATATAAGTGACAGGCTCAAATTCTACTGGGGGTTGTTTCTTTGCTTTTGTCCTGATGAAGAATGTTTAGCATATATAGAAACTCAATTGTGAATTCTATTAAAACGTCCAGTTATTCTTCTAGTCAATTGTTGAAACAGAATATTCGCTTCACCACGCTTCGTGCCTCGCATAACCTACAATCCAGAATGAACTTGCTTACGATTTCCCAGTCTCTTGACGAGTCCTACAATAAACATAAGATCATCCCCGACGTGGTGGATAAGTTTGATACCCAGGGATTACTCACAATTGAGTATAACGAGAATGATCAGGTTGCGTTGGGGAATACTTTAAAAGTGGCCAATACCCAGCATAAACCCACGATTCAATTCACGTTGAATTCCCCCGGGCTGGAGAAAGAATTGCAGATTTCCAGCTCCGACAAGTTCACCTTGGTGTTGACGGATCCCGACGCTCCTTCGAATAAGGATCATAAATGGTCCGAGTATGCTCATTGGATTGTAACCGACTTGCCATTGAATCCCAATTCCAACGAGGATGGTATCAGTACCGAGAATTCAGAAGAGTCCTTGAGTACCTTGTTAGACTACAGTAAAGGAAATGAAATTGTGTCTTATGTGGGGCCCGGCCCTCCACCCAAGACGGGTAAACATCGTTATGTTTTCTTATTATACAAACAGGACCCCAGTGTATCACTGTTGCCTCCTCCTAGCGATAGACCTAACTGGGGTACTGGTACTCCCGGTTCTGGTGTTAGAGACTGGATCAAGAAATACGGGGGGAAACTGCAACTATTGGGAATCAATTTTTTCTATGCTCAAAATGAACAACAAGATTAAACTATGTATTTGATCAATATATAAAATCTATATGTATGTTGTAGGTCATTAGTTCGTTAGTGGCGTTTGCTACTGGTGCTGTAATCTTTGGGACTCACCACCAACCCTTTACCTTTACGGGCCCCCCGATAAATGGTTTCAATGATATCAATGAGTTCTTGTTTTTCACCAATCAAGAAATTCAACTTGTTATTGTTCCCAGTACCAAAATCACACATCATATGTTTGTTACGGTAGAAAAACATCACCGTACAAGGATCGTAGAGCTCATACATCTGATTGAAATCAGGTACTTCCTCAATATCACAGAGATAGATGGTGGCGAAATTCCGGATTTTTTCAGCAATTCCATAAAGCATCTCATCCATAATCATGCAGTTCTTCTCGTGGTCTCGGCCAAATCGTATAATCACCAACCGCTCGTCCTCCGAGAGGATGGCCTGGTCAACGTGCCAGCCCGTGTGGAGATGGGGGAGGAATATGGAACTCATCTGTGGCCCTTGTAAAGAGTCTTAAACTCATTCATTCCTTTTCTGTTTAGTTTTTTTTTTTGTTCGATTTTTATGAGGAGATTTTTAAACCCCGGTTCGAGTCCAGCTTCAGATTTTCACCATTCAGCTTTTGCTAACAAATACACAAGGAAGAGGAGAACAACAATACCCATGAATGGTAATTAAAACTTTTATTCAACGACTAATACAAGGAGATGAATAGGAAAGCAGATTTGGGCGTATTAACATAACTATGTCAAATTAATAGGACATAGTGTTGACAAACTCTGTGCCAAATATCCATTGAGGTTTAAAAAACTGCCAGACAATGGAGATTTGAACGAATCGTATTTAGCTAGGCATTGTGCATACTCCGAGCTGAAGAGACAGATCCATGAAGACCAGTTACTAATTAAATGCATGGAGCATGAAACAGAGCATGACGAAGGTGCTATAAGCGAGTCTTTGTTTTCGTGAAGAGCTGGACGGAGACGCTGGAAGAAGCGAGTCAATACTTGAAGCACAAAAATTGGTTGCTTCAAAGATTCAAAGTATAAAAACTTCTTACAAGTAGTACGCAGTATCATTCGTGGTTCAATCGACTAGTAGTCCGCTGACCTCATTGACACAGCTAGTGAAACAGACATTAAAAAAGCTATTGAAAGCCGGACAGGACTCCACTTCCAGGATAAATTTGCTTTGGAACGTCCCGAGTATCCTGTAGCTGTTAAAATATTGCAGACTTTGCAGTAAAAATAAACCCAGATTCAAGAACTAACAGCAGTTAAAGACTAGCTACACAATGAATTTGGTCAGATCGAAAGAGGTTGAAGTGTTGATGATTTAAATCAAGAAAATCAATACTACTGCCGCTTTGTTGAACGGTCTTCTAGGCACTGATTTAGATGCTTTAGAAAACTGATTTAGACCGGCTCATAAGAGAAGAAAAGCTGTCTCTAACGCTTCTAGTAGGGACGACCCATTTCGGGGACTCCCCTCTGTGGCTTCAAGTCTAAAGACAAAGCTACACACCCTTCTTTAATTGATAACAAGTATTTGAAATCAATAAAACCTAAACAAACAAATTCAATACATCAACCTACTTCTTAGCTAATATTCTCTCTTTTTATATAAATTACTGTTTTGTAATTTTGAATTCCAGCGTAAAAAAACAGCTGAGAAAAAACTAAAAATTTAATGAAGATTTTGCATCCACAAACAAAACACCGCCAACAACATCAACAATGTCAGCTAATAGCACAGAGGACGAAAATCGCCCCAATACGGGAGTGCTGGGGTGCACACTCAACCCGACTGTGAGCCAACTTGTCCAGCTAACTGACGAGCTGCCGCCCTTACAGAGAAAGTCGAGTCGATTATCCCGTTTTTTCAAAAGGAGCGATACTGAGCCACTACAAGACATAACGAACACGGGTGTATCACGATCAAGGAGTCGGTTGAAGTTTCGCGATAACGTGAGCTATTTATTGGGGTGGGACAAGCGGAGTCAAGAACCAGAGGGAGGAAACGACGAGCCTGACGAGGAACCACAGAGCAAACCGGTGTTTCTGGGGATCCCCAGCAGTCGACTTGCGTTAATGGACAGACAACAGCAACTCGCCTTCAAAGTCAGCATGAGATTGTACCGCCAACGAGAAGTTGTGTACAATTTCTACTTCCCGTGGGTAGTGTGGTTGGAACAGAATGGCCACGACCGGCGTCGATTGGAGGTGGACGCCATAATCGAGACCAATTATGATTTGAAGGATTTCAACAAATTTTTCAAGAACAATAAGCGTCGTTTCTATAAAGTGCATGTGTTTCGAGTTGGCATCATGCCTCGGCGGAACTCCCGTAAGTTGGGTACTGGCAACACGGTCGAGTTTAAAGTGCTGGAGCTATTGACTTATGATTTTGTTAAGGAATTACTCAAGGTGGTATTGGGGGACGAATTATACCAACCGGGTGACTTTAAAGGTATGCATTTTCATATGGCGAGAACAGGGCAAGTACTAACAGCAAGAACAGTGCCCGTGGTTGGGGTTACCTTTAAGAACTGCAACGAGGAATACTCGATTGTATCGCTTTGGGTGCCTCAATCGGGACCACAGCAAGTATATGAGTTGGTGGAAAAACTCAAGGATAGCATATCCAGTTTCTTACAGAAACTGCTATCACTGGCGGTGCTTATCAGCAACCGAGACTTAAACAGCTGCTCTATTTATCAAGAAGATTAGAATATATATATTTTGTTATTGTAGATTGCAAAATGTGCTTACGTAATAATATGGGGACATTTCGATAACGGAGAAAAAAAACAATACCATAAAAAAAATTTTTCAAATCGACTTCACCTACCCAATCTATCTACTTTTATCAGATACTACAAGAATGGAGATTGATTTAGGGATCACGGCAGACATGCACGTCCATCTTCGTGATGGCAAGATGATGGAATTGATTACACCCACGGTGAGAGAAGGTGGGGTATCGGTAGCTTACATCATGCCCAATTTGGTACCACCCATCACCACGATTGAACGAGTGGTTGAGTATAAGCAACAGTTGCAACAACTTGCACCTCAAACCACATTCTTGATGACTTTTTACTTGCTGAAACAGTTGACACCTGAACTTATTGATAAGGCGGCATCACAAGGGGCCATTCAGGGGGTCAAATGTTATCCTGCTGGGGTGACCACCAATCTGAGTCAAGGGGTTGATCCTAATGATTTCAGTGATTTTTACCCCATTTTTGAAGCTTTAGAACGGAACAATTTAGTATTAAACCTTCATGGGGAAAAACCTCCTAGTCAAGATAACGAAGAAGATATTCATGTATTAAATGCCGAGCCGGCATTTTTGCCCGCTTTGGTTAAATTAAGTCAAGATTTCCCCAATTTAAAAATTGTATTAGAACATTGTACCACTGCCAAGGCCATTGATACCATCAACTCAATTCATGAATCAAACCCTAAAAGTCGAGTTGCAGCCACCATTACTGCTCATCATTTATCATTAACAATTGATAATTGGGCCGGGAACCCAATTAATTTCTGTAAGCCAGTGGCTAAACTTCCTGCTGATAAGCGAGCCTTGATTGCCGCTGCCACCCTGGGGAAACCGTGGTTCTTCTTTGGTAGTGATTCTGCTCCTCATCCATTAGAGAGTAAAGCTCGTCATGTTGGAGTGTGTGCGGGTGTTTATACTCAATCGCATGCCTTGAGTTATTTGGCTCAAGTGTTTAGTCAGGTGGGAAAGATAGACCAGTTGAAAAACTTTGTCAGTGATTATCCATTGAGCTATTACGAAGTTGACGTTAGTAAAGTGATTAGCCAGGATCGTGTTGTGTTGGTGCAAAAAAGTATCAATGTCCCAGAAGTATTCGGTAACGATGAAATCACCGTGGTTCCTTTCAAAGCAGGTGATCAACTCGACTGGTCAATCGAATGGAGAAATGCCTAACTCATACTTACGACATTCTACTCATAATAATATTACCATAGTTATAGTCCCATACTTATTTATACCTAATCATGTAATCTATTACTCTACTCATACCTACTCATGTAATTTACTCTACTGTTTATACCTATGTATAATAATTTACTCTACTGTCCATACCTATGTATAATAATTTATTCTACTGTTTATACCTATGTATAATAATTTACTCTACTGTTTATACCTATGTATAATAATTAATTACCATACTTATTAATACTTACTCAATTCATCGTATATTTACGATACAATAGTCATCTTCTATGCTTGTATTCGTCTATGCCTCTCTGCTCCTTCTATGTATTCGTCTATGCTATGCTTGTATTGTGCTTACGTAAAACACCCGTGCACGCTCGTAATTCTTCCTTTTCGGGCTCTTCGCTTTTTGGCTCACGTGACCACTTGCTCCATTTGTGTAGCAATTGCATGTGAAAAATGCCCCCCGTTTAATGTCCCAATAAAAAGAAGACCGGCAGGAAGCCCATCAGAATAGTCATTAATAAGAGGACATTGAGAGCCATCGAATCAAAGAAGCAACAAGATGTAAGTATACGGCAATCGACTACAATCAGATTTAAATCTGTTTGATACCACCAGGTAATTTCAAATTTGGTCAATGATGCCGCCTCGTCCCACGTTGATAACGAATTTTTTGTAATATACAGGGGAATGGTTTTATTTTATTCTTGAACAAGAAAAGATATACGCACCCCAAATAATTATAATATATTCCAAGAATTAAGGCATCGAGATAAGCACGTTGTCTTATGACATGACAAGCAATTTACTGACATTTGACAGCCCTGTCAAAGAAATAAGACGAAATAATAATAAGACGAAATAGTAAGAGTTGTAGAAAGTTGTAGTAGTAGCCATTTCATTGTTAAATACGATTTTGTGAGATATTGATCGTTATCTATAAATATATATATATAGTGAAAATTCCCCAATTTCATTAGCAGAAATTTTATGTTAGTCTTCAACAATAATCATGGCTACTAGAGACTTACCGAAATCTTTTAGAGACCTTGCTCTTGGGTGGTACGATAAGATCCCAGGAGAGGTCACCATTACTCGGGCTGCTCGTCTTAGGGCCAAGCAGCTTGCTGAACAACAACAACTTGAACATGAAGAAACTTTACGTCAACGTAAGGTTGTAAATGGAGACGCTGATGCTGGTTCGTCATCTGAAGATGACCAACCGGAATCAGACTATAAGAAGGTTCAGATGAAAAACTTATGGCCTGCTTTCATTTCAGGTGCTGGGTTGTTTTCTGATGGTTATGTTAATAATTCGATTTCTACAGTGTCCAGTTGTTTAAGTACCATTTATGGAGATACTTATACTGATTCGTCTGCTATTTCCAATATTTCTGCCATTGCCTTTGCTGGTACCGTGGTGGGTCAACTTTCCTTTGGTTATATATCTGATCATTTTTCCAGAAAATCGGGTATGATCTTTGCTAACGTTATGTTGATTCTTTTCACCATCTTGTGTGCAGTGGGGTCTTGGGGTAAAACTCCTCAAGGTATGTTTGCTGCTTTAACCACTTTTAGATTCTTCTTGGGGATTGCTATTGGTGCTGAATATCCAACTTCATCTGTCATTGCATCCGAATTCGCCAATCAATTACCTGCTGGTAAGAGAAATCGGTATTTCTGTTGGTTTACCAATTTTTGTATTGATGTTGGGTTTGTGGTATCGGCATTTGTTCCCCTTGTTTGTTTATGGATTTTTTCTACCCGTCATTTAACGGTGGTGTGGAGATTATCTTTGGCCCTTGGGGCCATCCCACCCATCTCCTTGTTTTTCATGCGGTTGAAAATGAAGGAGTCTGAATCATTCACCAAGTATAACATCAAATCAGCCAAAAACTTCCCCTGGTGGGCCGTGGTTAAATTCTATTGGTTTAGACTTACCGTGGTGTCCTTGATTTGGTTCATCTATGATTTCTCCACCTATTCATTCAGTACTTTCTCCTCCTACATCTTGACCGAAATCGTCCCTGGTAATGACATGTACAAATCCTGGGGTTGGAACGTGGTGTTCAATCTTTTCTACATCCCCGGTGCTTACCTTGGTTGTTTGAGTGCCGATTATATCGGACCTCGTCTTACTGTCGCTGGTGGGGTGTTCATCCAATCCATCATCTCATTCGCCATGGCTAAGCATTATCCTACTTTGAAAAATCACATTGGGTCTTTCGTCGTGGTGTTTGGTTTCCAACAAACTTTTGGTGAATTTGGACCCGGGGATAATATCGGGTTATTGGCTGCTAAAACTTCTTGTTCCACCATTAGAGGGACTTACTACGCCATTGCTGCTGCCACCGGGAAAATCGGGGCATTCGTGGGTACCTACCTTTTCCCCATCATCATGAGAAATGCCGCTAAAGTCTCGAAAGACTGGGAAATGCAGGCTCCTTTCTACGTGTCGGCCTCTCTTTGTATGTTCTCTGCTGTCTTGGCTCTCTTCTTATGTCCAACCGTCGATCAGGAAGCCATCAATAAAGAAGATGCCGCTTTTGTCGCCTACTTGAAAGAACAAGGTTATGACTTGAACCAAATGGGTGATGGGTCCGTCGTTCAAGAAGTTTTGGAAAAACAAAACACCGTCGATTCAAGTGTTGATGAACATAAACCTAAACAACATCTCGATGTTCAAGTTGAAACAAACTCCAAAAAATCTTTATAATGAAAAAAAAGGTAATTTTGGTGGGTGTCTCCTACCATTATTTTTTTTTTGTGAACCTGTTTTTGGGTGCTAAATCTTTATAATTCTGCGTGTAATTATTTTATATTCTTTCTTTAATACATTTTGTCATAAAAGCCTCCTTTGTAATTAAAAATGCCGTGGCCGCGTGGTCCACCCTCTTGAATACACAAATTCATAACTGTCAACGAGAAAGGTCTAATAAATTGATTCTGGTGACCAGACCAGTCACGATGGAATGAGTGACTAGATCGATCAATCTACTGAATATGTCAAGTCAAAAATGTCAGCAATCGGAGTAATCGGTATTTCACTAGCACATTTTTAACCGAGAGATTCATTTCTAAAAATTAGATACTAAATAAGAGTATTTTAAGCCTCACCTGAATTTCACGTTCGTTTAAATTCAACTAAAGTCATCCATTTTATTTAAGTGCTGACTGGATGCTTTATCAAATAGCGGTTAGATTGTAAACTCGGAAATTCGCCGACTTCTGCGGTCCCTGGCCAAGGTAACTTGGAAGGGCTGGCTTTCTAGGCTGATAATGGTGTACTGGGATGGTTTAAGGAGAGGAAATGATCATGATTGAAAGATTTTATTGGTGTATGGGTGTTTAGTGCTCATTTCTTCTCGTGTGTACAACATGTTGCTAAAGGTGTCACAAGAAAAGGGCGTGTGGCGTAGTTGGTAGCGCGTTCGCTTAGCATGCGAAAGGTCTCCGGTTCGACTCCGGACTCGTCCATTCTTTTTTTTTCCCATTTTTTTTGTTATTTATCTTTTTTTAGTTTTTTTTTATATAGATCTTCGTGCATCCTCTTATCAATGACGGCTGCAAAATCTACGAAAGAACAGTTTAACTCGAAACGATAATATTAATATACAACTATATAAGATTTTTTAAATATTTTTTATGGTTACAATTTCTATAATAAGAAGCTAATGTACAAGATGTTTTTTTTTTTTGATTTTTTTGTTTTTCACCGGAAAATTATCTTTTCGTCATCATTAAAAAAAAACTAGGAATAATTTTTTTTTCTTATTTTTATCATTAGAAGAACTGAATGGAGAATTGAAATTAATGCAGGGTATGATTGATTTATTGTTCCATGGCAACGTCGACGTCTGCCACTGGTTCACCGGCTGCTACTTCTTCAGCTTGCTCGACTTCGATTTCATCAGTGGTACTAACTTCATCTTCGTCGATCAAGTTTTCCACTGAGATGGGGACAACATTGTCATTTCTGTTGATGATATCATTTGATTGTTTAGGGATAGTTAATTCAAGTTCACCATTGGCTAAGAATTGGGCTTTAATTTGATCGTGTTTGACGAGATTATCGAATTGGAAATGTTTTTCGAATTTGATTTCTTGGTTGGAGTAGTCTTTAATGAGAGCGTCGGCGTCTTCTTGGATTTCTGGTTCTTCTAATTCATCGGCGGATTCATCGGAGGAGTCGGAAGAGTCGTCAGAGGAAGAATCAGAGGAGTCGGAAGAGGAGTCAGAGGAAGAATCTTCGGATTCAGAGGAAGAGTCAGATTCATCGTCGGATTCGTCACTGGATTCATCGTCGGATTCAGAAGAAGATTCTTCATCGAATTCATTGTCAGTTTCTTCAACTTCATCGTCAGTTTCCAAATCTTCTGCATTAAAGTTGAATTTACCACTGATAATCAATTCATTTTCGAGTTTTTTGAAATCAATTTTCAACTCATCTTTAACTAAGGAAGGTAATCTTAAATTTAATTTATATTCTTGATCGTTTTCAATCAATTCACAATCCTTGGAATTTTCTAAATCTTTTGATAAATCAATGATTTCGACTTCATCGTCGGAATCGTTGGCTCTCAAGTCAAATTCATCTTCATAATCAACCAATTCTTCATCAGTAGAATCATTTTCACTATCATAACTATCGGGTAAATCAAATCTGTGTCTGTAAATGGTGATACCTTCATCATCGGAGGAAGAAGAGGAAGAAGAATCGTCTTCGTATTCGTAGTTGATTGGATCACCAGCGTCAATCAATTTTTGTTGTTCGAATTCATCATCAGAGGATTCGTATTCGGAGTCAACTTCAATGAATTCATCACCGTCGGTTTCTTCATCTGATTCGGATTCAGAATCAGCATCCGAAGTAAGTTCATCAGCACTGATTAAATCATCGGCAAATTCTTGTCTAACTGATTCCAAGGCTAATTGATCGTTTAAAATATCTTCATCAGAGGAGTAGTCGATTTCTAAATCGGTGATGGAATCATCGGATGATTCAACGTCATTTTCATCAATACTATTGAGAATGGTGTATAATGCTTCAGCTTGTAATTGATCGTTCAAGTCAATAACGTCCAAGATTCCTTCAGCTTCACTGTCGGTTTCAAAAACTTCTTCATCATCAAAATCTTCTTCATCAAAATCTTCTTCATCAGATTCATCGAAGTATCTAACAATTTCATCATTTAAGTCGACAACGTCACCTTGAGCATCTAATCTATCAACGGCAGCGTTTTCTAATTCGTCATTTAAGTCAACCACATAATCATCGGAAGAATCAAGGTAGTAATCGTATTCATCGGAAGAGTCGGCATCATCATTATCATTTAATTTGAATTCGTAAACTTCTTCATCATCACTAGATTCACTTTCTTCACTTTCTTCACTTTCACTTTCACTTTCAGTGTAAACTTCTGGTTCAGAATAACTTTCTTCGGCTTCAGAGGCAGATTCGGGTTCTTCGACGTATACTAAGTTACCGTTACGGTGAGAAGGATAGTAGTTTCTGGTATAGTTTCTTCTTCTTCTGGTGGCAGAAGGTTTAATTATTTGAGAAGGACGACTATAGTTATATCTGGAAGATAAGTTTTTGGCATTAAACTTTCTGTTGTTTCTGGATCTAAAGGAAGGCATGTTGTAGAGATGAATAATAGTATAACAGAGAGTAAAGTTGATAACTGTTGAGATTATTCAATAACTAGTAAATTAATAGGAACATTCACTAGTTTAAATAAACCTTTTCTATTTTCCAAAATTTTTCACTCCCATCATTTTTTTGCCATAATAATCGTGGGATGAGCCTGCAAAGGGATTTTGCTCTTTTTTTTTTTTTTTTTTATCCCATCGCGCAGGGCTTCTCTGCAGGTCCCCGTGCGGCGCACCGACACACTTTCCCCATTGGGCCCCAGCACCAGACTCATCAACCATCTATTGCCACTATGTCGATGACTAAATGGTAATTTTATAATAATAGAAGTGTGTGGAATAGATAAGTTGGTGTTAGTGTAATATACACAAAGTTATATCGAATTTATGAGAATCAGGTAGAATTCCAAAGAACTGGATAGAATTTACTAGAAGCTGCGAATTTATTGTGACACTGTGCTTATGTAATGACAGTGATTATGTAATGATTCATGATTATCTTATCACGGATATCATATACAATCACATACACATACACAGCATGATACGATGATACAATATAGAATATGAAGTGATGATGGGACTGCTGAAAAATCAATATTGATGAAAAATCAATTTTGCTGAAAATTGACCATTTTGTTCGTTTTTTGCAGATTATCACCCCAGATAGTCCAAAATACCATTCGGGGAAGACATTCCAGATGAAAACTGTAGTTTTGCCATTTTTCTAAAATTCCAAAACGAGAGTCTACTACTAGCTTACTTAACTTATGATGAGAGGCTTATACTATACGATCTTGGCCATGGTAGACTTAGTATACTTAGTATGGTAGATTAGGGTAGATTATGGTGGACTTAATGGTGGAGCGACGTGCCCCGACCAATTCTGAGATGAGGGTTACCCGCCTTGCAAAATTTACTATAAATACTAGCAGTTCCCCAGTGCTCCCTTATTCTGAACCCCAAATCTCTTTGCCTTTTGGCTTAGATCAAGTGTAGTATCTGTTCTTTTCAGTGTAACAACTGAAACAACATCTTATAAGATGTTATGTTTATACATGTTACCTTTGATTTTTGGCATTAATTGATGGGTCTTGTTGATGGGCTTGCTCACACTCGACCCATAAAGTGTCGTTGCCATTGCACTATCCGGCTTCTGACGCATTCTCTCTTAGGTTGTTGTTGTGTGGTCACAACAACAGTTTAAAAGAGTGATCAATAGTGATAGTGGAAGGAAGTTGGATTTCAGGAAGAATTAATAGTTAAAGTTTATAGTTCAGGAAGAGTTAATAGTTAAAGTTTATAGTTCAGGAAGAGTTAATAGTTAAGGAAAAGTTCATAGTTTACAGCTAGTATTGTTTGTGGATCGAGACAAGCTGATGCCCAGTTAATGGCGTATTTGTTATTTCCAACTCGGGCAATACTGACGAGGTTGAGGAGCTATTCTTATTGTTCAGGAGTTGATCCTTATTGTTAAAGTGACCCTTTCGTCAATGATATGGTGGGTTTGTACGGGTGTACGGATCGATACACTCGAACTATCCTCTTTTTTCGCTATTTATATTTTTATTTCGGCTTATCTATCAATCTACCTGATGAACCCCTTTCGTTTCTCTTCATATCATTACTAGTTTAAAGTTTTACTTACCCGTTCATTAAGTGTTTTGGCTCTGCTTACACATTTCGTACTAAATTATACTTGGTCCCCACATTCTTACTCGTGATACTCAGCTTCATCATTGTAATTACTAAGTTTTCAAGATGGCCCAACCAGGGTCCAGACGTGGTCTGGTACATTCAAATAATCAGGATACTCACCCGACAGCTTCAAACATAGGACGAAGTCCTTCAAATCGGCATCTGGTATACCTGAACAATAGCAATAACAACAACAATAATAATCGATTCCTGGTTTACTCAAATGCCACTTCATTAGGTGGTGTTCTGGATAACCCATTATTTCCTCGACTTAATTCAGATCCTCAAACTAATCGTAACTCTCCCTTTAATCGTCGACTGTACTACGACTCCAATCTTGATATCAATGAGGATCTTGATGATACCTCAAGTTCAGTTAAAAATTTTGGTCAATTTTTCAACCGAAATCAACCCGATGATACAATAGCAGTCACCAATAATCCTAGTGAATATGATCTTTCTCAGATTCAACTGAATAACAATTTATTTCAAACTAATTTTGATAGTGATGAAGAAGATTCAAGTACGTTGAGCCAGGTGCCAACTCATGAATCAGATTTATCCCTTGATTCCTCCATCATTTATAAAGTTAATCAACAAGTGACCGAAGATCAATATCAAAATACTTCATCTAATGATCGATTCAAATTCTTGTCACTTTATCAAAAATTTAAAAAGGATAAAAATAAATCTCAAAATGTCCAACGCATAATTAATCAAATGAAGACCAGTAACGATATTCCGTTAGAAACATTAAAAGATTCATCTTCGGTTCGTTCATCGAATTCTTCGGTGTTTGGATTGTCCCAACTAGATGATTATGCTAAATACGTCAAACTGACCGAATTAAATGAAAAAATCCGGAAAAAAATTGTGTCTAATAATGATTCGAATTTACTTAGCATTGTTCCTCCTAATCAATTAGCCCAAAATTATGAAACCAATAATAATCATGCTGATCTTGAAAAGGGTAAATTCGTGTCTACCAATGTTAAACCGAAAAGCTCTTGGTATAATCTCGACTGGACCAAGAAGAAATCCGATATCAAAGAACTTAATTTCCCCGCAACCAACACCGATTCACCAGCTTCTTCACTTAATCAAAATCGTGTTGAAGAACCCAAAAACCCATCCAATAATGGGGGGCCCAGATATTTACAAAGAAAATTGAAAGTACGTCATCTTCAAATGATTTCATTTGGTGGTACTTTGGGTGTAGGTCTTTTCTTAAATTCAGGTAAGGCTTTCACCATAGCCGGTGGGTTTGGTACTTTACTCGCATTTATCATTTGTGGTATAATTGTCCTTACCACCATCATTTCTTTCTGTGAAATGGTAACGTTTGTTTCGGTGGTGGATGGTGTTAGTGGACTTAGTTCCCGATTTGTGGATGATGCATTTGGTTTTTCTATTGGATGGCTATATTTCTTAAGTTTTGCATTTGGTCTTGCCGGTGAAGTGGTGGCATCCGTAATATTACTCACATATTTCCCCGATTTGAAGATCTTAACCAATAAAGGTTCCACGGTGGGATTTGTGGCACTTTTCCTACTTCTGATCTTGGTGGCTAATTTGGTGGATGTTCGAGTTTTTGGGGAAATTGAGTATATTTCTAGTCTCATTAAATTAATCTGCGCTTTGGCCATGATTTTCGCCATGATTGTTTTAAATCGGGGTGGTATGGGTAATGATAAAGAAGTATTGGGATTTAAATATTGGGATCACCTGAAACTGGATTTTGATCATAATATCATATTTGGATTGTTTCGACCCTCATTTAACTTAGTGGATAATGGAATGAGTAGTCCCGATCAAGGCATTGGTGGTAATACGGGGAGATTCTTATCATTATTAGCGGCCATCATGGTGGTGGCTTATGCTTATAGTGGGACCGAAATCGTTTGTATTGCCGCTTGTGAAGCCAAGAATCCCCGTATTGCTTTACCTTCAGCCACAAGAAGAGTGTTCTGGAGAATCCTCATCTTTTATTGTTTATCCTCATTTCTTGTTTCATTAAACATTTATGCCGGTGATCCAAGATTACTTCGATATTATTCTGGTAGTACCGGGATATCTTCATCAAACTTTGATACCAATTATGCCATTAAATACGTTGGTGGGGCCCACTGTAACACTAATTCCACCATTTTCGCCGGTTTCGGAAGTGGTCTGCAAAGTCCTTGGACAGTTGCTTTACAACTGTCGGGACTTTGTGAATTCAGTGCCGTGGCCAATGGGTTTTTGGTGTTCTTTGCCGTTTCTTGTGGTAATGCCCAATTATACGTTGCTTCAAGAACGATGTATTCTTTGGCCCTTCAGAAAAAGGCTCCCCGTTGTTTGGCCTATTGTAACAGCGCTGGTATTCCTTACAATTCCGTGCTTTTATCGGCTGCTTTTGGACTACTTGCATTCATTTGCGTATCTGAAGAAGCCACTATAGTTTTCCAAAACTTGACCAGTATCATTGCTTCGTCCGGGATCATCGTGTGGTTTGCCATGAACCTTTCCTTCCTTCGATTCTACTATGGGTTGAAGATTAGACCCGATATCATCAGTAGGGACGATAAGTCGTATCCTTATAAATCGCCGTTTCAACCATACAGTGCCATGATTGGCTTGTTTGGGTCCACCGTGATCTTACTAGGAATGGGGTTTGTCGTTTTCTTACACGGTGAATGGGGTACCCTCTTTTTTTTCTCCAGTTACGGTACCTTGATGGTATTTGCCGTTTTATACATTGGCTATCGTCTAGTCAGAGGTGGTAGAACCCCCAGCTTGGAAACCCTTGATTTCGATTCCGGGAGAAGAGAAATGGATCGCTACATCTGGGACGGTGGTAGAGCCTATAACGCCAGAAACTTCAAAGAAGTGGCTCATAAATTAGTATCTGCATTGGCATAGTCCTTGCATTCAGAACAACATCAACAGCATCAATGTATTATTATACGATCATATTCATTCAATTCTCCCGTGTCCTACAGCCTGTAAATTAGACTCTTTAATAAACTTCTTCATAGTGTATATCCCACTGTATTCTCTCTCGTAGCATCACACGGAGGCAAAGAACCCCAAAGAAACATTACCAGGTGTCTATTTGCATCTTTTCCCATACTTATTGTTGCACCCATTGAATTTTTCCCAAAACGGCTAGTTAATTGCAGTCTTAATTTATCAATCAGGAAAAAAAAAAAAAAAACCGGTCAAAAAAAAAAATTCCCCTGGTTTCTTACACGCCCATTTTGAAATATCGAATCTCGTCTAATTGAATATCAACAAAATTGTGCTCGTTACTTGTTACCCGTTTAGCACAAAGTATTGATAATCTCATTACATTCCTTCTAGAAACGTAGCCATCGGCATTGGAACTCAATTGTTCGAGTTTTTGTTAAATTTTCTTTTTTTTGTTTGCTTTGGTGGTTCCATTTTTCACGCTGTTGGCTGATCGATTGTTGTCGTGTTATTCTAACGGTTTCTTTTCTTTTCTTTTTTTTTTTTTTATTTGTTTAGTTATTCTTTTGTTCCTTGATCAGTTGAAATCAATTGGAGAATAACACTCATCGCTTTTGTTCCTTGGTACCTTTTATTGTGTTCCTGAGTTTGATATATTTTCATATATATACATAGACGTTTTCTTTGATCTGGAAAAAAATCAAGTTAGTCACTAGCCAAACATGTCGTGGGAACCTACGTCAGAGTTCTTACGTGGTAAGATCATCAAACCATTCTTACCCTTTGAAAAACATCCCACGTTAGCCAGCGAGAATTTCAGAAACTTATACCCTGGTGATGACGTGCTCATCTTCGAAACCAAGAAGGATAAATGGGCTCGTGGTTATAGTTTGACCAAACCTTTCCCCAATGATTTCACCATTACTTCGGTTAATTTGGATGAACTTCCCGGGTTGGATATCAAGATTGTCATTTTCCCGTTGAAATACGTACAAGTTGTCCACTCAATTCCAATTGCCAAATTGGAAGTCGATAATGAATATAATAACGTTGGTAATGGAGATTTGGTGCCTACCATTCAGGATTCAGAATTGGCCCATAAACAGGCACTTGACGCTGATCTCTCCTTTGACCCTGCTCGTGACACCAAATCCTTGATTCCTTCTTTACCGGTGCAGAACTTTAACCCCAATGGTGATATATTAAGTGAAATTAAACACGCGCTTGATTTATTGGCGTCTCATATCTTTGCCTTATACTCAATTGGGGAATTCAGACTATTCAACAAATTATCCAAAGTTTACTACAAATTGGATGAAACCAGAATCAAATTAACAAATAAGATGTTGACTAGTAATGAGATTCAAGTGGCTATAGAAACTGCCACTTTCTTGTTAGATAAGATTCCCAAGAAATTGGCTTCAAGATCAGCTAGATTAAACGAAAAATCTTATGATTTGGATAATCTGTATACTGACATTTCGGGTTATAAAGCTATTTTGTCAAGAGATGCGATATCAGGATCTCTTTTATCCAATCAAAACTCGATCCCTCCCCTTATTGCTTTACATCAAGTCTTATGTGCTTTAGCCCCCAATTTCCCCATTAATGCCCACTATAATAAGGATAAATATTCCTTAAAACCTGCACCCAATAAAAAATTGCATCATGAACCCCCATCCCATATTCTTGTTGATTTCAAGTCAGTTAGTGGCTCCTCGGCTTATCAACCTCCTGGTTTTGCGGGTATGATTGCATATTTGTACATTCGTAACAATCGTAAGAGACTTACGGAGGCTTTCGCCGTTCATACCAACTCAGTAGATGATTTGGTTAGAGTGGAAAAAATCAGTGCTGCATTATTTAGAAATATTCCTTCCAGTGAAATTGAGAACAGTAGAGTTTATTTGGTGGCAGTATTAACCGAAGAAATCGACTTGCCAGTCAAAGAACCTTCTACGCCTCATGTGAGGAGGGTTAAAAAGGGGGTTGCTGCCGGTGTCACCGATATCACCAGAATTTTTTCCAAGAATCAAGGCTCATTAGCTTCTGGTGAAGCTCATCATTTCTCAATTAGATTATTTGGATCCTACATAAACCAAAAGAAGGGCCCTGTTGCTAAGATCAACGAGGAAGCCGATATTGCTCATAACACTGGCTGGGGTGAACTTGTTGATCGAATCATTTCCGGTTCCAGCCATGGTGTGGCTGTTAATCCAAGAGCCGAAAAATTGGTGGTGTCTATTAAAGAATTTAAACATCAATTCACCGGCAACTTCAACCCGATTGGTGCTACTGCTCCAATTTCAAGAATCAAACCAATTTTCTTCGATCCGCTCGCTGAAAATTATGAAAGAATTTATTTGAAAATGGGTAAGATCAGTTTACTTAATAGTATTACTAAGGATGATTTATTAACATTTGAGGTGAGTACCCCTAATAATGACATGATCTCGTTCGCCAAAGCATCTAACCAACAAGAAAGACGTACTTGGCAATTCGTGTCGGTATTCCCCGATGAGTCAGTTGGGGAAATCATTAAAGTAAATGGTGTTGCCTTGAAAAATCCAAATAAGAAACTCCCCAAAGAAGATTACATTGTTTTATCTTTATATGTCAATGGTACTTTGGCAGGTGAAGGTAAGTTATTATATAAATCTGGTAATAGATTACATGAATTCAACAAGAAAAAAGGTCATATTATTGAGATTACCTCCACCACTCATAAATTACCAGTTGCCCAAGTGGAAGTTTCTACCGAATATGTGGGGAAGACTTTTAACCAGGATAGTTCTATTGATGGGGTGCTTCATTTTGATAGATTTTTCAAAGATGGCCAACATGGTATTGACGAATTGGCCAAACATCTTATTGCATTTACCAAATTAGACATTACCCAATTGGTTAAAAATTTCCCAGAAGTATTAAGTTCGTTGTATAACATTGCCGACGTTGCTTTAAAACAACCAAGTTCCCCAAGTATCGAGATTTTACAAGATAATACCTTCAAAGCAATTGTACATTTATTAGATGCTGTTTTTGGTAAACAAGATCAATATTTGTATTTGGTTGAAACTTTCACTTCTAGATATACCAAATTACCATCAATTGGTATTTTCATTTTGAATAAGATCTCAGAAATTTTTGCTAGGGCCGAATCAAACTGGAATGCAATGTCAAGATCATTGTGTAGAATTGTGTCTTTACTCATGAAACTTGCTATTCGTTCCATGAATGAAGTTGATGATTTGGATGATTACTTACTAGCATTGAATTCCTTGTTTAAATCAGGTGCATTATTCTTATCAATTGAATCTAGCACTTTGATCAATGATCAAGTTTTAATTTTGGAAATCATCGACTATGTTCTTACTTTCAAAGTTTATTTGGATGAAAGCAAAATTTTAGAATTCATTGTTAGTTTCATCGATTCTATTGGTAATAGAGGTTTGGGTGCAAATGAAGATGTTTTCGGAGCAAAGAAAAATCCAGCTGTTGGTAAAGATCACAAGATTATCATTAGTAAGTTGTTATTGATTCACCGCTTGTTTAGCACCACTTTGGTGGAAAATCCTAAAACTCGTAAAGTTTTGATTTCTAAATCTCTTACTTGGGCAATGGATGTATTTTTGGGACCCACTGATATTGATGCTGTTAGATTGGCTTGTTCAATCTTGAATGCTGTATGTACCAACTTATGGGATTCTGTCATTGTTAAAGGTAACCAAGAAGAATTTTACTTATGTCATTCACTTGCCAAATTATTACCGGCTGTTTCTAGAACTTTCATCAAGTATAACAAATATACTAGAGGGAACGAATACTTCAAACCTAAAAGAATTTTCACCGATATTTTCCCTACCGAGTATCCTTTCAAGGAAACATCAATTGATTCCATCGTCAATGATGAAGTATTAGTTGAAATTTTGGTTGAATTGAGTGTAATCTTCACTTTTATTGCCAGAATTGGTAAGAGTACCGCCGGCGATGAAGGTTATGCTAAGATCATAGCTACTAAAGTGGATGATGAACACTTCGATTGTTCTAAATACTTGGTTTCTAATTTTGGTAATGAAGATATTCTTACTTTGATTTCTGGGGTTAAGATTATTAGACAAGGTAAATATTTCCCCGAAGATAAATGGTTGTCATTATTTGCTCTTATTGTGGAGGGTTGTTTGGTATCATTAGAATTGATGAGACCTATGTTAGTTGCACATTATATTCCACCCATTGAAGAATCCGAGATGTTTGATAAAGTTGTCTGGGGTAGTTACTTAAAGACCTTATTAAAACTTGGTACTGTCGTCCCGGTTGCCATTGAACATTTATCCACAGTTCCCAAGAAAGCTTGCCACTTAATTACTGGTGATGTACGTGATCGTGTAGCATTTTTGCTCAATGAAGCCTGGGATGTTTTAGCCTGGGAAGCTACTCGTGAAGATATTGTAAGATTTAACTTGAGTCGATTTGGTGGTTATCAAGTTGAGTTTATTAGTAACGACTATGGTATTTTACAAGATTTGATGTTATTTGCATTACAGAAGAATGATAACTGTCAAGCAGTCAGTGTTAAGATTTTATGGTCGATAATGGTGAGTGAATTTATCTTGAGTGATACTATTGTTGATATTGAAAAAGAATGTCTTGTTGGGTTACATGATATTTATTATAGAACCGCATATAAACCAGCGGTTACTGAGCAAAAAAGGTTTATTGAAAGAATGAAACTTACGATTAGATTAGATCGTGAAGATGAAGCGTTTGGTGTCATTTATGATTTTATTGAGAGTTTATCGGGATTCTTGGAAGTATTGAATGATTTGAATAGTGTACCAGTGGGGCCTGAATTTGATGATGATCGTACTTTCCATAAATTAAACATCAATGCTTATTTGAAAAATGCCAATAAGCCTGAATTATTCCATTCTTTCATTAATAATATGTATGAAGAAAACATTCACAAAGGTGATTATATCCAAGCAGCATTAAGTTTAGAATTATTAGCATCTACTTATTCATGGGATCATCATGAGATTTTACCGGCTACTTTAAAACCCAAATTCCCAGAACAGACCTCATTTGAAAGAAAGGAGAATTTGTTTAAGATGATTGCTACCAATTATATTAAGGGTAATAGTTTAGAAAGAGCCACTGATACTTATAATGAGTTGTTGGATTCTTATAATGAACATACATATGATTTGAAGAGTTTTGCTTATGTTCATAATAAATTGGCCAAACTTTATTTGGATTTGGAATCCTCTGATAAATTGAGTCCATCATTTTTCCGGGTGGCATTCATTGGGGCCGGGTTCCCAGCCAATATTAGAGGTAAGGAACAAATTTATGAAGGGTTACCATTCGAACATATTACCTCTATTCACGAACGATTATTGAGATTGTACCCCGGGGCCCGTATTATATCAGATGATCAACAGGCTCAAAAATTACGGGAGAAAGTACAAACCGGACGTTATTTGCACGTTAATGCAGTTGAACCCGTTAGTGAAATATCCGATAAATTATTTAATACGTCGATTGGGGTTAGACAATATGCCCGTAATAAGAATTTACGATTTTTCACCACGTTAAGAAAGATTCCAGGGGCCACCTCGGTGTTTGACTTGTGGACGGAAGAAACCACTTATGAAACACAAGTGTCTTTCCCCACCTTGATGAATCGAAGTGACATTAAGACGATGAAGGTGGTTAAATTATCGCCATTAGATAATGCCATTCGTACCATTGTTAATAAGAACAATGATTTGATTCAATTGGAAAGTATGATTAACATTGCGTTCAAGGAGAAATCTGATTTCACCTCGTTGTTTAATGATTTATCAAGACAATTGGCCGGTACCGTGGATTCACCTGTCAATGGTGGGGTGGGTCAATATCGTACGTTTTTCACCGACCCCAAGTACTATGGTCGAGAAGAATATACTTACAATATTCGACTCTTGAAGAATGCGTTTAACGATTTAACCATCATCTTGAATCGTTGTTTACACCTTCATGGCAAACTTGTTTCCGGTAGCATGAAGGCATCGCATGAAGCCTTGGTGGAATTGTTCAAGAAGAATTTCAAAGAGGACATTGCTCAATTGAAGATCTCGACTGATTATGAAAACTCGGTTTATAACCACAGTATTTCTCATTATCCTCAATCACTTCAACAGCATAACGTGGAAAAGAGAAATGTCAGTAGTAACACCACCCTTAACGGGGCGGCCAGTATTGCTACTGGCAATACAGGAACCACTGGTAGTAGTAGCAATCTTGCCAATGGATCTAAACTTACACGAACCGCCAGTCGTACATCGAAAACATCATCTAATTCGAGTGCTTCTGGCATGCTGGGGCTTTCATCAGATCAAAGTTTAGCTGCCCAAAATTCGGCAGTTAACGTGGTTAGCACCAAGCAAAAACGTACTGCTCTCAACTGGAGAAACAAAGTTGTTAGAGGATAAGTAGTTAGATAACAAAATTAATATACAAGCCTCGATTCATCTACTATCGGCTAGTTCTTGAACCATATTTCCCCCGTACATTGTTCGATGAGGATGGCACGCGCAGCAGGTGCCCCCTGGTAATCGTCTAGCCAGGTGTTTTGGCCCAAAGTGCCCCACGGTTAAGGGCCGGAACAATGCTGGTGTATTTTGCTCAAACGGGAAATTTCTCTGACTGGCACTACATGGCTTTCTAATAATGGACCATAATCCAAAGTTTAAATCCATTCAACCAATAAACTAATCAACTAATCAACCAATAAACTAGTCAACTAATCAACTGATCAACTCAACTACATTCGAGTGCACCCTGTTCGTCCACACTTTACAAGGCTGAATGCATCCGTCCTGACCCGCCATGGTGACATTCCCCTCTGAGGAGGTTCTGTTGGGCCGCACAACCCATTGTGCCTCCAAACCTAAACCTTATCCACACTTCTTCTCCTGAAGCCTTTCGAGTCTACTTTTTGAAGGAACTTTTCGTCCAGATAAAAAAGTGGGTGGTTTTGTGCTCATAATTTTTTTTTTGGAAATTTTTTTTTTTTTTTTTCGCCTTAAAATCGAAAAATTCACCCATCGGGACATAAATCATTAAATTTATATAATAATCCTTATTTCTCCGGTGGTTTCAACCAGGTCCCTTTATTTGTACTTCAATTCTGAATTCGATTTTTTCTTTTTTTTTTTCTTCGTGAATCCATCCAGCCGTCATGTTTAGATTAGCTGCTCGTTCCGTTAGAGCCATTCCAGCTCGTGCTCCCGTTGCCAGAATTGCTCCTATTTTCGCTCGTGGGTATGCTGTTGCCCCCATCACCAAAGACGAAGTCACCAAACGTGCTTTTGAAGCATTGAAGACGGTGGCTGCTTTACAAGAATCCAAGTTGACTGCTGAAGCTTCTTTCCAAAAAGACTTGGGGTTGGACTCCTTGGACACCGTTGAAGCCTTGGTTGCTTTGGAAGAAGAATTCGACTTGGAAATCCCCGACAAGATTTCCGACGAAATCAAAACCGTCGGTGAAGCCATCGACTACATCTACGAAGAAGAACAAAAATTATAATCTCTCTTCTCTAGTCTTTCTCTTTTTTTTTTTGTTCAACAGGGGATGCAAAATGGGGCCATAGACCCTTATGCTACTAGACCCTGCTAGACCCCTCAGCCTCATGATCTGTATATACATCTGTTCATAGTAATACTACTGATACGTTCCACCACACGGTATCCTGAATCGATTTGCCGGCGCTCCACACTTGTAGACCCCAACCTGTTTGTAAGCAACCAACCCAATCTGCCAAATTCGATTGGACAGAAAACTGGTGCACGGATGCACTACGCGGTGTACGGATGTGAGAGATGTACGGGCGTATAAAGAAGGGGATTTAAGTCACTCATCGGACGATCTGCATTTGTAAGAAACGGATGGAGATTGTTCATTCAAGACCATCAAATAACCAGATACAATGGCACATTCAGAGATGGGGGAATTGGCAGACCAGGTCACCAAGACCAATCTCGAGGAGTTATCGCATACTGAAGATGAAGACGAAGAGGAAGTGGGGGTGGAGCAAGATGAACCATTACCGGTGGAGTACCCAGGAACCGTATTACCAGACCTCCATCCCGATAAGATTGAGCACGATGCCGATTTGGCGGCCGAGTACGCTAGTGACAGCCAGTATTTGGACTTGATTCACTTGAAGATCACGTCGTTGGAAGATCTTAATCTTGGGCGATTCCAGCAATTGGAGAGTTTATGCTTACGACAAAATCTACTTACTAGCATGAGTGAAGTGAAACAATTGCCGGTGGATACGATGGAAGAGTTAGATTTCTACGATAACCGAATCAATCATATCTCGAGTCATGTGAATCGGTTGATTCATTTGAAAAATTTGGATTTGTCATTTAATAAGATCAAGAATATCAAGAATCTCGACGATTTAACCGAATTGGAAAACCTATATTTTGTTCAGAATAAGATTCGGGAGATTAGGAATGTATCGCAACTTGTCAATTTGAAGAATTTGGAATTGGGGGGCAATAAACTTGAAAAAATTGAAAATTTGGATGGATTAACTAATTTAACCCAAATCTGGTTGGGTAAGAATAAGATACCTCGATTGGAGAATTTACATCATTTAACCAATTTACGGGTGCTCTCAATTCAGTCAAATCGACTTACCAAGATTGAAGGATTGGATAAATTGGTTAATTTAGAAGAATTATACTTATCTCATAATGGTATCAGCAAAATTGAAAATTTGGAACACAACTCCAAATTAACGGTGCTTGATATTACGTCAAATAAACTAACTCATTTGGAAAATTTGAGCCATCTAACCAAATTGACCGATTTTTGGTGTTCCTATAATCAGATCAGTGATTTTGAAGAAGTGGGACGAGAATTGGGCAAACTACCCGAGTTAGATACCGTTTATTTCGAAGGAAACCCACTTCAATTACAGAATCCAACCGCTTACAGACGTAAGGTTAAACTATACTTGGGGGACTCTCTCACCAAAATCGATGCCACCTACATAAGAAATTAATAAGACATTATGAATAAGAAATAACTGTAGACTGACTAAAACTAGTAGACTACCAGACTAAACTAGACTAAACTAGTAGACTAGAGACTAAACTAGTAGACCAGAGACTAAGCTAGTAGACCAGAGACTAAGCTAGTAGGATAGAGATTACTAGTAAACTAGTAGACTAGAGATACCAAAGATTTGCAGTAATGGATCCACGGTTCAAGCCTGCCGTGGTAAACTAATAGACTACCAGACTAAAACTAGTAGACTAGAGATCATTTGACTAGATCACTTGACTAGAGATAATTACAAAACTATTAGACTAGAGACTAAGCT
>JAJMSM010000080.1:0-66824 GCA_030578475.1 Hyphopichia wangnamkhiaoensis
TCAAGTCATGTTCAACCAACCATTCAAAACTCCATTCAAGGGCAGTTTCAGTCTTCCAGGTCCAGAAGATGAAACCTTTCATTTTATCAGTATACTGTTGGAATTGGATTTCGGCAAATTTTCTGGTATTAGTTTTTTGCTCGTCAGTCCAGGCAGACCAGTCGTTAATCCGGCTGCAGTCGCCAATCTTGACGTCATTGGTTGGATGAGTACCATCATATCTGGCCCCAACACCAACACCATTCAACCAAGGAGTACAATCAGTCAAAGCAGCAGTCCATTCACCTACAACCGCGGGATGAGTGGGTTGTTCCTTAGCGATGGAGTCTGCGTATTCTTTGAGATCGGAAATTTGTTCATCGATGGTTTTGTTCAAAGTTTGAGTGTCAAACACCACGTAGTGATGATGGTCAAATAAGATGTTATAATTTTGTAATTTTGGATCGGTTTCACCACCGGTGGAATTTCTCCAGTAGTTCCAGTAACCAATATCTTTGAACCCATCGTGATAAATAATAGTGTTGTTAGTATCTTGGGTTTTTCTACCTTCTTCATAAGCAAAGTCCATGAAGTCAGTCAAGTTACCGATTGGTAAACCACCTGGAACAAAAGGTTCATTAACAATTTGAACTCCAATAACAGTATTCCCATACGCAGAGGTTACATTAGCACCCCCGTATTTATCGAAAAGATGGTGAATAACGTTTTTAGAAACGTCGACATATACGGTGTCATTGAACCAACCTGGGACAGGGGTTCTAAAGCCGGAGTTGTCGAAACCATTTTGAGAATTTGGAACACCATGTAAATCAACCCAAACTTTGATATCGTACTTATGAGCCCATTTGATGGCTTGGTCAAGATAATATTCTTGACCTTGAACATATGGATCGTCTTCCAATAATTCAAAGGCCCAGTAACCAATGGGGATACGAACCATATTTAACCCATATTGTTTAATTTTGGCAAAATCTTTTTCGGTGATCCAAGAGGACCAGTGTTTTTCTAATCTTTTTTGGGCTTCTTCTTTACCTAATTTTTTGGTATAGTGATATTCATCAACAGGAATATCATCTTCATTACCACTGGTTTCATTAAAGGCAAGAAATAAAGATGGGGTAATGAAAGGTTCAATAACAAGCCAGGACCCAAGATTAACCCCTCTATACTGGAAGTTATTAGAAGTGATGTTCAGATTAAAAGGATAGGAAAAGTCTGAAGGAGCAGCCAACAAGCACAGAACCAAGCCAAGCAAGGTGACCAAGTGAGAGTAATTTAAAAGTTGCATGGTTGAGCACCTTGTTTAATATTGGATATACTTTTTACTTTGGAAACAAGTTTTTTCTTTTCTTCAGGTTTGGTTTCCCTTAACAATTCATATAGAGTTGTTAGTATATCTGACTATTAACGAGAGTAAGCCGTAGTAGATGGAGAAGAAGGGAAGCAGATGGGTTGATTCAATTGAGGACGAAATAGCTAATCTTTATACCTTCCATTTTGCCAGTCCAAAACCATCGTCAACAATTATAGGCATTAACCACTAAGATGTAATGGGGCTGCCCAGAAACGGTTTCCTACTCTGGCCCTAGAAAATCCAATACGGAAGTCATTCCTGGATGTAATCAAATCGAAGTTTGTTACTCGATAGACACAAAACAACGTAAACAACAACAATATTAAGAGTAAAGACAAACATGAGTAAACAAAAATTTCAAACAATAGTATCAGGGTTCAAACAAAAAGGTAACCAAAAACAAAAAAAAAGAAAAAAGAAAATACAGTCCTTCAATTTATTTGCATTTCATTCCAATTCCAATTCCAATTCTTCTTGTCCATTATTTATTTTTAGCTCATGATTATATCAGCAAACTACTTAAGTTCAATTACTTCATTACTTGACAATGTACATCGCAATCTCCCCACAAAAAACTTCACAGCATCCGATTCGGGTGTGGAACATCGTGAGGGGACCATTGGAAATTCATATTCAAACCTCATGTAAACCTCATTGGCTATAGGTGGAGACGCAAGTCTTGCTGAAAGGGCACTTGGTCATTTTAGGATCACTTAACCCCATAGTGAAACAAAGGTGCAAACATAAAATTTCTTTTCCACCATTTTGCTCACATTTGCTATTGTATCGTCAACCTAGCTGTAGACTATTGACAATTGACTCTAGCCAGCGTAGTTCTACTAACGACAAAGAAGTAGGCTTTTTCCTTTTTACTGTTGATTCTTATTGGCAGCAAATTGCCCACTTCGTTAGAACAGAATTAAGTAAAATGAAATGCCCCTATTTACTCGAGCTAAGAATTGGTTACCGTATTAGTCCATTCACATAGCCATTCGAGTAATTGAAAGCAGTGTTTCTTGTCCAAATTGGTGCGCATTCATAGTTTAATAAGAGACATTGCTGCTTTACTCTTATTGTCGAATAGCGTATTACGAACCCGGAAATTGAGAGTGGTGTTTGTTTTAGCGCCAGGTACAGGTCTGATAGTAGACTCTGGTGCTTGAATTTATCCTGGTCCTCTAGGGTTTGTCTATTTGATCGAGTTCGGTTCGACTACCGTAGGAAATTACTTGGAGGTGGAAATTGATGAAGTAGAAGGTAAGGAAGGAAGACGAAGAGAAAGAGGTAGGGTTTTGAATCATTGGGATACTTTTTCCGGCTTGTGTAACATGATAGAGTCTTCGTCAATAGTGAATGGGCCACTGGCCCATTTCACAATAGGCATGTGCAAAGGGTTGTGGAAAATCATTCAAGGTGGTTGAATCGACCCGGGGTGACGTCTACTCCGGCCCGATTCGCCAACATTACACGGTTTTATGTCAATACAGGGCTTATGAGATCTATGCTGGTTATTCAATTACTGAAGCTGTCACCATACTCAAGTTGGGCATGGCTTATGAAGCCTATTTATTGATAGTTTGTTATTTTATTGATTTGTTGGTGATTTGTTAAGTTGAAATTTTAATTCTTTATTGATTTATTTATTTATGTTTTATTTTTTTTTTTTTGTTTCTTTCTTATGATCTGCTGGTGGAATAGTCGAGAATATGTACAAAGAGTATAATTATATGAGACAGACTTGAACAAAGAGCAACACGATGACATGAGGAGGCGGAATAATCATGAAAGGGGCAGTGAGAGATAAGGAATGGTGGAATTATAAACAGAAGAATAACACAACAAGGTGATGATATGAAGAAAAGAAAAAGAATAACGATAACTGGAATATAAGAAAGAAAGAAAAAAAGTATGAAAAGGTCAAATGTTACAAACATCAAAGCGACATTACATCCAAGTCATTCTATAACAATAAGCAAAAAAAAAGTCAAAACAAATAAAAAAATAAACCGTGGAAACATAAGAAGCATAGACTAGTTTTGATTCATTAAAAGGACAGTGGAATAGACATCAAACAAGGATCAAATGGACCGATGAAAAGGAAAAAAAAAAAAAGAGAAACAATTGCATTGTAGAAGACCTGTTAGTATCTTGGAGACGGATTCGGAAAAATTAAACGATGACTTCGAATTCTATAAGGATCGGAGAAATTAATCCAACGATATTTATATTTTCAATCTTCTTCAATGGATCATCATAATTCTTTCCTTCTTTCTTTCTCTTCTGGGGCAATCCTCAATCTAATCTAATTCGATATCATTACGTGCTTGAGCAGTTGCAGCTTCACCAGTGGCTTGACCAGTGGCAGCCCCAAGAACAGCCGAGATGGAAATTGGGGGTTGAACGGCAATCATCATGACAATGAGCTCATAGATTTCTTCTGGAACAGTCTTTTGATAGATACCCAAGATATCGGTAGGGTTAGGATAGACGGCCAAAGCTTTGTAGAAAGCTAAGACAGCATCCATACGTTTACTTGGATCGGTGGAATATTGTTCACCTAAGGAAACTTGTTCCAAGAAAAAGGCTTCCTTTTCTTGTAAACCGGTTGGAAGTGGATCATCCTTCAAGTTTGCTAAAGCTTCTCTGACTTCAAGTAATCTAGCCTTCTTAACATCTTCTTCTTCTTTAGCTTCATGTTTTTGTTGCTTGAGCGCTTTTGCCTTCAAGCTTCTTCTGAATTCACGCGAGTTTCTTCTGTTGTAATCGAAGTATGCAGCGTAACCAACCAAGGCGGCGGTGGCAATTGCAGAAATTGTGAGGGCTTTGTTCATCGTGTATATGTATTTGTCCTGGTGATTAAGTCTATAATAAACCTACTAGGATAATTTTTACCACTATAAAGTTTTTCAAGCTGAGTTTTGAAGATCCCTTTTCGTCAGAGCGAAAAAAAAAAAAAAAAAAAAAAAAAAAATTTCAGTAATGTTGCCAACGTGGTCGTGCGGAGCCCAACATGAAAAAATACGTCACACCCGTACCTCAAATATTATCACGTGCATCGCACGTGATTTTAAAAACACCCATACATCCGACTGGTTTAGTGCTACGAAAAAAATGTTTGGTAATGAGGAAAATCAAATATTCTGATTGGGTTAAAAAAAAGAGTGTCAGGGACAAAACAAGGAAAGAAAGCGAAAAAAAAAAAAGAACATATTGAAAATAGGTGAATGGTCAATATAGAAGGAGTGCAACCCTAATCTTCCCCCTAGACATAACCCATTATTGATCATCATGTCTGATAGTCCTGCTGCTGCTGCCGCTGAGCAACCAGTGGTGAAGTCATTTCCTGACGCCACTTATAAATTCCCATCCACATTTGTCAATTTGACCAACGCTAGTGCTTATCCTAAATGGGAACCCGTTGACACCAAGAAAGAAACCACCAGAGTGTTTAAATTGACCTTCTATACCACCGTGGGTGCTTATGCATGGTTATACTTATGGAAAAGAACCACTTTCAAGGTTGGTATACCATTTGCCGTGGTTGGTTTCACTACCATAGCCACTGCTACCAAGGGGATTGTAACCAATTTAAGAGAAAAGAACGATGCTTGGAATACTTTCTGGGCCGTGGGTACTGCTAACTTGGCTTGTTTGACCGTTGGTTTCAGAAACATGCCTGCTAAACATAAGATCTTGACTGGTGTAAGTGGGGCTGCATTGACTGCTTTCATTGATCATTGTTCTTGGTCTCAGTCTCCATCTTTCGCTGGTAGAGATACCAAACACGTAATGGCCAATGGTGAAGAAGAATTACCAAAACAACAATTCTGGGATGTTTGGAGAAGAAGACCATTGTCTCAAACCGTCGAAGAATTGGGTCAAGGTCGTGGTATCTTTAAACCATAAGTTTTTTTGACAACTTTCCTCGATAAACAAATATATCATCATGCATTGCACGAGTAACCAACAAGCACAATCATACTGCTCTCATTTCATTCTGGCTAACGTGGAGTCGGACCATAGCTCATATAGCTCAAGTAATATCATCAGTCAATAACGAGCAAACCATCTCCATCTAATTTATTATCTAACCATCGGTATAATACTATTATTTATTTTCTTTTGCTTCATCTTCTTCTATATTCGATAATTCAAATATAGAACCCGTTTCTTTTTTTTATCATCATTATTTATATATATATATTCGCTTCTATATATTTGTACTTTAAATTTCAAGCACTTTACATTTATTAACATAAACAAGCTTAGATGTAATCATTTATACGGACTGGAAGTCTTCGAATACCGTTTCTTTTTTTCAATGAAGATCAATACAGGAAGGAAATACTCAAATTATTACTCTAATTAACAAACGAAAACAAGTCTAAGACTATAAACTAAATACAAGAAGACCAATCTGGATATGAACAAACATCGTGACAGTCATAATTAGATACGAAACACATCGCTTCTCAATCAAACCATTTTATAAGGATAATCCAATGCTTTGTTGGATTTTAATTTCCATAACTTCTTCTTTCTCTTAGTGGTGACGTGCTCAGCAAACACTTCATCACAGAAATCTTTCTTCCATTTTCTTATAAATGAAGGATCCCATAATTCACTGGCAATCCCCAAATCTTTACAGCATCTCATCAATGCATTACTTTTACAGCCTTCTAAAGCAGTGGTGATTTTTTCATCTCCTCCAAAATAGTCTTGTTCACCTCTTGCAACACTAACCAACCGGCCATGACAAATCAACGCATATTCTCTACTTATTTGTTTAGGAGTAATCAAAGTTTCAGTTCTAGGTGCCAAACCCCAACCACCAGGTCCAAATGCACGATTTAGTATTCTACGATACTTAATTTCGGGTAAATATAGTAATCCATCTGGTTTAATTTCAATGTCTTCATTGTTTAAAGGAGTCAATAAGATATCACTGATTTCCTTTGCAAAAGGAGCACCCCCCAACCCATGGAACGAATTTGACCAATTGATCTGGTCCTGTGATTGCTCTCCTGGTGTAACAATGACAGGCGAATCCCCAAGGGAAGTTAGGGCGCTTTCACTAGTAGTGGCTGCTGGTTTAGACGCAGTAGAGGTAGATGAACTAGGTGGAGCTGCTGGTTTAGACGTAGTAGCAGTAGTAGACCTAATAGTGGACGTGGTAGAAACATTTCTTTTCAAAGGAGTAGTACTGGTTGTGGATTTCTTAGACCCATAACTATATTGACTAGTGGTCCTTTTAACAGCGTTCAACCTGGGCGCAGTGGCACTTGAAAGCGATCTAGTGGCTAGATTCCAGGACTTGGCGGATTGGGTAATGTACCGACTCATATCTGGAGGTGTTGATTAATTTACTGATCTTAAACTTTGATTACTGCTTAAAAGAATTTATCTCTATTCTCTTTTTTTTTTTAAACAGAAAAATGCTGTTTTTGCCTATTAACGGATTGAGCGCGTATTCTCGGCCCCTTTTGCAGTTTTTAATCAGTGAGGCTCTAACACTACTCAATTTGTGTGATTAATTAGTAAAAGGCTAAAATTATATTATAAAATGGTACATAGTGCAGAATGGTAATATATATGTATATATGCTAAGGGAGAGGTGAATGTTTTAGAGATATTAATGGTAAAATTAATTATGAAGTTATTATGCAGGTGAAATGAATCAGAACAAAGAAAAAAATAAAACGTAGACGAAAATGACTATTATTAGAAGAAAGGAATGTAGAAAAAAAGGCGACAGTGCCTTAGTGTATTAATATGAAATGAAGTTCAAATCAACCTTGACGTTGTAAACGTTCAATGTATTCATAATCAAACAAAGGTTTTCTTAATGGCTTACCCATTTTGAACTTGGAGGTTAATTGGTGGTAGTCGGAGTTATCTTTCAAATCCAAGATTGAATGTTGTAAAGAAGGATCTAACATGAGCTTCTTTTCAATTTCATGCAAAGAGGTATAATGATGGGTTAAATAAAATTCAATAAGAACTTCTTGGTCATGTTCTAATAAACGGACTTTATCATTGTCGCTCATATTTTTAACCAATTCAACCAATTTGGTTTCATTGACTTTATCACCTTCCTTATAATCTTTTTCCTGGAACAAGAAGGTCAATTTTGACTCTTGTAACCATAATCTTACACAAGGAACATAATAATAGCCACCGAAATAATACAGAGTAGTACCTTTGCTATACTCATGATTTAACATGGACATAACATCATTAGGAATATAGACAGGAACACCACCAACCATGGAATATCTTAAAGGATTGATTTTTTCGAAATTAAGCCAGTGTTTACGACGATCCATGTATAATTCAATTGATTCACCATTTGAATTTTTGTTTCTGATATAACTATCAAATTCAGACGGTGGGTTTTCATTATTCTTACCTAACCCGGTAATGTCGATATAAGTACCGGTATCAATATCAATGAATCTAGCATCAATATGATTATCCTTGGTAGCACGATCACGATGGTGTAAGAAAGTAGCACAGTCAATTAAATATTTTCCATAACCTTCGGTAACATCTTCCACCACAAGAGTCATGTTATAATTGGCTGATAAACGATTTAATTCGGCGCTTGGCATTTGGATATCAATATCAATATCAAATGGGAACATAAGACCATCCCAGTACCAAGATAATAAAGGACCATGAGCAATCCAGGAAATAATACCTTTTTCTTCGGCGAATCTGAACCAATTTCTTAATAAACGATCCAAGATAATTTGTTCACGAATTTCTAAATGTTCCATGGTATAACCTTCTTTCATATAACGCAAAGCACCATTGAAAAATCTCCATTCGTTATGCCATCCGGCATCTTGATTAGTTTCATCTTTAATTAAAGTGGCCAATTTATAGTAAGTTGGTTCCTCTGAGACTGATAGAGAATTGGCATATTTTAAACCATTATAGTGATTTAATTCATGTCTATTTAAGGCATTTTGTTCAATTTCCGAAGGATCATAACGAAGTTCATTAGTCATTAATTCTTCCAAATTAGACAATCTAATCTCGTAGTCTCTAATTTGTTCATCAATTTGTTCTTGTTTATAATTAAAGGCTTCGGTATCCATGTATAATTCACGACTAGCATTAACATCTTTTTGTCTAGTGATTGCATTCATCATATAAATATCATTATCAAGATTAAGAGGTCTTGGATCAACTTTAGATAATAAATCCTTAAATTCTTCGATTGGGTTAAGAGTTATGGTATTTTCAATATCTTCCAAATGATTAGCATTGATATGTTTACGTTCCAAATAATTTTCAAACATATCGGTATGGACGATTCTTTGTTTATTGGAAATTTGAGCTTCATAAGTACCACTTTTAGTTAAAAAGATGATGGAAAGTGGATTTTCTTGATAACTAAGCAAATGAGACTTACCTTGCATCATGACTTGTTTATGAGGAGCTTTGTTCATGGGTGATTTTTTAACCACAAATCCGGGTAAGAATTTTTTATCAGACACCAGGATTTCTTTTAAATCATCATCGGATAAATCTTTCAAATTAACACAAAAATCAGGATACTTGGTAGGCTTATTGATTTTACTTTGTAACCAATCACATCCTAAACGTTCATCAACTGGTTTACTTAATTCTTCATTAAGTAAAGTTAAATCAACCCAATCGGACCAACTAAATGGAACCGAAACTTTTGAATCCAAATCTTGAGAGTTTTTAGGATTTTTGGTTAATAATTGATGTTTAATTTCATCAAGATAAACTGATAAAGTAAATCTCGGATCATAAAACAATGTTGATTTGGATACCCAAGTATCATCTTTATCATTTTGAGAAGGTAAAAATTCAGACGGATGAATTTTCAAAGCTGGAGAATTAACGTTGGTATTAGCGAGCCAGTATTTTTCTTTATCATTTTCCACTTGTTTTAAAAGATGGGCCACTTTTTGTTTTGAGTTTAATTCTTGATAAGATTTGCCCTTGGGTATTTCGACTTGATCATCGGTTTGATAGGTGATTGAAGACACATGTTTTATGGCGGCTTGTTTTAATTTTGATTCTTCAATGGTATACACCCGAGTGAAATAAAGAACATTAATGAATAATACCACCACAAAGAATATCTTGATAAACCTTGTATTTATCATGGTGATGGTGGGTATGAACAAGATGAAAATAAAGGTATTAAAGAAAGGTAATAGTACAAATAAATAGGTATACTTGGCAAATTATGGAGTATTTGAATAATTGTGAACTCCGGCCTGACTTTGGAGGGGGAGCAGCGCTTAGACCTGGAAATAATAGTAGTGTGTAAAGAAAAAACACAGAAGAAAAATAAAAGTCAATAAAAAAATAAATAAAAGACAAAGACGATGGAACAATCAACTAGATAAATGTGATTGAATATGACAAATCAGGAATAATGTGAAGAAAGTGTCAATGGTAAATAATACAATTGGGCTGAATCCATGAAGCGAACAAATAATAGAAAGTCAAGAAACTCTAGCTTGAAAATGGAACAAAATAAAATAAAGTGTTCTAGTGTAGAATATGACAAAAGGGTAGAAAAAGCAATCGGGAAAATGTTTGTTGTTAGGCCAAAGGAGACAAACAATAAACTTCTAAGTATTTAATTTATTGATCAAAACAGCAAGACCAAGCAGTGGAAAGTGGCCTGAATAGGTGGGCGGTAAACAGTACAAGACAACACACCCAAATAACACGCGAATTCAAAGAATGGAGCTACCGGGATCTCGCAGGCGATGGGTAAGAGAATGTCAGAGGTAAAAGGAAGGAGAGGAATAAGCGGCTATCCAATAAAAGAAAGATACAACCCTGAATCCAATCTCTAAGAAAGTTGAGTATATATATATACAAATATTCTGATAAATGTGAAAGTTATATATGATCTATCATATATAACTTTTTGTGGCTAAACGATGGGATTGTCTTATTTTTTTTTTTTTTTTTTTCTTTTCTTTTCTTTTTTTTTATATCCTTTATTTTTTTTGGGAACCTGCTTGGTTGACTAAAAAAACAGACGTAATAGAAAATAATATTTTAATAGTAAATAATAATAAAGAAAAACAAAGACAGTCACCAAATACCAGAGGATAACACAAAGATGGGCACTTATATTGGTTAACAATTACGATTACGCAACACAAGCCTAATCGTAACAAAAAGAGGCACTGAGTCGTGTGAGATCGCAGAGCAACAGAGCAGAAAAAAAAAAAAAAAAAAACTACTCGTGCGAGAAAAGTCGGTATTCGGAGCTTTTGTGCTAGATCCACCGTGAAATTACCCTCGAAAGTCGCGTAACCTGTAAAAAAAAGCCAGTCTCCAGAGACCATTTGAGCGAGTGGAGGATGGAGAATGGACCCCGGTGTGCATACAGCCCAGTTCCACCAGAAAATAAGTTTCTTTTTTTGTTCTTTTTTCTTGTATTGTTCTATACAAAGGAGAGCTTGATGCACAATCGTGCGTTGTACCGTGCGTCGCTCTATGCATAATCTGCGGTCGTTATCTCTTCCCTTGAGCTGGTACGGTGCGCCTGCACAGAGCCGGCCATAGTTGATTTGATTTGATCAGTTTTTTTTTTTTTTTTTTTCACTATTGTCTACCTCTTCCCCCAAGTTTCAGGTCAGCTCATTTATGACAGGGTCATTTCTATTTGTGATGAGATTCAATCAGTTCCTTTTGGACTAACTGAAACTGATTCACTAGCTGAAGAGATTAGACATGAGTCTGGTGACCCCTGCTGGGTTGTTTCTGATGAACGCTTCCATTGCTGGTTATTCATGCACGATTGGAAAAATACAGACATGAAAATTATATTTTCAAAATACCCATAGGAAATGTGGAAATTATCCACACGAACGCTTGCCAGGGACAGTAAGATTTGCGGGATTGCCTAGTTTGTACCTGCTGTTCTCTTATTCGGTATGTCTTTTGCGGAATCATCACATTTATTATTGTTGGCTCGTAATTATTCTGATATGATAACTTCCCACCAGTAAAGTAAAAGTTTATCTGGCTTCAATGTTGTTCTCGGAAATGCCGATTACAAAAAGAGATCAAAATGCATACAAAAAAATGACTTTTGTCAATTTCTTTTTTGTCTTTTTTGTTGTTATTATTATTATTTTTTAATGTTTTTTTGTCTTTTGCTGTTGGGTTCCTTAATCATTCCTAATATGCAATGAGGAGACACCCAACTTACGGTCACAAGATATCTTAACTTATTGGGTAGCACGGTTAGTGCTATCACAATTTATTTCTTGTCCTCATTTTTTTTGCTTTTATTGCAAAAACTTGTAGAGTTGTCTCGTCATCTTCTTCATCTGAGACTAATATCGGTTAATGAACTTAGTATGAAATTAAGACTCTTATTGTCAGTCAATTGTTATGGTAATAATATTTCAGGTACTCGTTGTTTGTGCCATACTCTTGTGGTTAAACCACAATACACCCGGTTTAAAATATCAGTCCCGAATTCCTTGTATTCCGCTATTGTTTCGGTGCGCTTAGTATACAATGCTAGTCTTGTAGTTCACCTCTTAAAATGGTTGTGAATGGCTGTTCTAATTGTCATTCTCACTTAAACGAGTCAAACTACTCTTGAACGTATCCGCTTTGTATTTGTTTCTTTTTTTTTATTTTTTCTTTGTCACAACTGAAATCTCATCTGAATAACCTGACGTTCATCTAAGATGGAATATGTGTTTAGAGTTGAGTACGCATAGTGTGGCATGTATGCACTAATATCCGTTATTTCGTCAGTACTCGCCTTCCATCTTCTACCAGCCAAGTCCACTCCAAATCGGGCCATGCAACTTCCTAATTGACCCCATCCTCTGTCTGTGGTGTTTTAGAAGTATACCGGTGAATTTCATTTAGTCAGGTTTGTCCCATTTCTTCTCATCACAATTTTCATTTTATTTTTCTATTCTGTAAACTATACTTCTGCTCTTGTATCATCAGCCACCCTCTTCTTGAATAAGTCTCTTCACATGGATCGGTGTTCAATCTCTCTTTTTCCGTTTTGTAGAAGAATCCCGTACTCACCTCTATTTAGCATGTCCTCCTGGTGGAGCTAATCGATTTAGCTTTTCTCAACAAGCGCCATTGCATTGTGACTATTTGCCCACTATGCCTCCACCAATTTCACAGTAGCGAAATACCCACATAGTTATTCCGAGTCTTCGGAAATTTGTTCTTCTGTCTTGAATCATGTCTCTTTTCTTTTTCTATTTTTTTCCGTAGCATCCCTACCTCTTCACGGTTTTCAAGCACAATCAGCTTCAATGTTCGCCCTATTCATACTTGAAGGCTATATCTTGTTGTACCTCTGGTTGTAAGGGCCAATGGTGGCTGTCATGTTTTGCCCCAATTATAGCGTAATGCTCTCATAACCCTTCGGCATTCCTATTACCTTATTAATTTTATTTTTTTTTCTTTTTCTCTTTTTGTTTGTCTCTTCTCACTATTTTTTTCTTTTTTTTTGGCTTTGCTATTGTTTTGGAATCAGTATCTATTATCAGCGTGTTATGGCACAATACCATATCTCTCGCAAAAGACAAACAGACAAAAAAAAAAAAGACAAGGCTATTAACCAATTCTTCACGTTAAAGTTCATGATAGTCTAATGTTTTTAGTGTAGTGTTTTTGATGTAGTGCTACTATTCGTCAACTCAATAGCACAATCACGTTTACTAAATACCGTCTCGGTATCAATTTATAAATCAGTCTACAATCGAAGTAATAAAGTAATAAATTTGATATTATGTAAATTACAGATGCTTTTGAATAAAGAAGATCGAGAGACGAAGAAGCAGTAAAAGAAAAAACGAGTAACAGACAAAAAAAAAAAACGGTTACAATTTGGAGTAAATGGTAATGCCAGAAAGAAATGAATAAAAAAGAAAAAAAAAACGAAGTGTGAGAATGGATGAAATAATACAAGATGAATTGCTTCAATAACAATATGGGAAAATGTACGGGAGCATGCTAGGGGTGGAAAGAATAAATAAAAAACAAAAAAAACAAGTCAGAATGCCGATATTGGGTTGTTGCAACTGGTAGCAACAGGGGAGGAAACAGTAAATATTAAAGATCGAGCCAATCGTAAATATGTATGGTGATGACCAATTCATTAATTTGGAGAGTGAAGATCATGTCAATTCTTTAATTACCATGAATAAAGAATTTTTTATTTCACTCATCCTTACTGTTTATGCTTATCATTATGATGCTTTGGTCTATCGATGTTTTCGTAATTGAACAATGGTCTTCTAAATGGTTTTTGGAATTTGAATTTGGAGGTGAATTTATGATATTCAGGATTATTACTGATATCACCTTCTTCCTTTTGGGATCCAACATCACCAATTTGGGTCTTGGCCCCATTTGGTGTGTTAAATAAGTAAGTTAATTCTTCTTTGTGAATGTCAGTAACATCTTTAGTTAAGTAGTATTCAAGTAAGATCTCTTCTTCGCGTTCTAATAATTGAACCACTTGAGTATCATTCATACTCTTAACCAAAGAAGTGAATTTATCAACATTGATACCCTCTTTATCTTTATAATTTTGTCCTTCAAATAAAAATTCCAATTTCAGTTCATGAATCCATAAATTGATGGCATCCACAAAATAAAATCCTTTGTAAGTATAGGAGGACATACCAATACTATATTCATCATTTAAAATATCAGAAATCTTATTAGGAACATAAAGTGGTACACCTCCCATCATGGTGAATCTTAAAGGAGATAATTCATTGTAAGAATAGAAATGAGCATTACGACAGTTATAAACTGGGCGAGGTTTATTTTCGGCTTCTGCTTTTTCGATGATTTCCTTATATTTTTCAGGGGCTGGATGGTCACTAATACCCAAACCAGTAATGTCAATATAAGACCCAGTATCAATATCAATGAATCTGGCATCAATATGATTTTCATTAACAGTCTTGGAACGATGATGAATAAATGATGAACAATCAATGAAGTATTTACCAAAACCTTCAGTAATATCTTCCACAATCAAAGTTTGATTATACAATTTGGAGAAACGAGCCAATTCTTCAGCTGGCATTTGAATATCAATATCTTCATCAAATGGGAATAATAAACCATCCCAATACCAGGATAATAAAGGACCATGAGCAATCCAAGAAATAATACCCTTTTCATTGGCAAAACGGAACCAGTTACGTAAGATACGATCAAGTAACACTTTTTCACGAATAAGTAATTCTTCTTCATTCCAACCTTCTTTTAAGTAACGTAAAGCCCCGTTGAAAAATCTCCATTCATAATGCCAACCAGCATCATGATCATTTTCTTCATTATTGAAATTTAATCTGGCCATACGGAAGTAGGTTGGTTCCTTGGTGTCTTCGAATGAATTGGCATATTTCAAACCTTTGTAGTATAAACGTTCATTTCTTGATAAGCGTTGCTTATTAATGGTATCATGATCAAAGGCCAATTCATTCGTAGTTGAGTCGTGTAATTTTTGTAAACGTTCTTCATAACCTTGAATTTGAGAATCAATCTTATCTTGTCTGTAGTTAAAGGCAGTTTCTGGTAAATAAAGTTCTTTTGATTGATTTGGGTCAGGATTTTTGATTTTTTCAACCATACCGTATTCATCATCTTCTGGGGATAAAAGATTTGGCTTAATGGATGAGCAGAATTCTTCGAATTCTTTAACGGGATCCAAGATCATTTTTTGATTTTGGTCATTGTGAGCAATCTTATTGTTGATCAAATAGTTTTCAAATAAAGGAGAATCGACAATTCTTTGTTTGTTTTCAATTTTAGCTTCGTATACCCCATCTTTACTTAAAAAGATAATGGCTAATGGATTTTCGGCATAAGTCAATAAATGAGATTTACCTTCCCACATTCTAACTTCATTGGAAGCTTTATTGGTGGGAGATTTTTTAACGGCAAAACCAGGAACAAATTTGGTAGAGGGTAAATTCATTTCTTTCAAGTCATCGGCGGTCAAATCATTACTGTTGATACAGTAGTTGGGATCTTTAGCGGGGATATGATGAACTGCTTTCATGTATTCACAGTTTTTACGTTTTGATTCTGGTTTAGCCAATTCGGAATTTAACATGGTTAAATCAACCCAATCGGACCAAGCAAAGGGAACGACAATTTCATGATTTTTGAATTTTTCATTATTGGGGTTTTTCGACAAATACTGATGTTTAATTTCAGAAACGTAGACTGATAAGGTAAATCTTGGATCATAATACAACATTGGTTTATCGATCCAGTTTGATTTAACAAAATCACTAATGACGATTTCTAATTGATGATCGGTTAATTCGGTATGACCCAACCAGTATTTTTCTTTGTCAAGGGTGATTTGATTCAATTTATATAAGATTTTATCAGAATCATTCAATTGTTCGTATGGGAAATCAGGTACTGGGTATAACTTTTTATCGGAATCGTGAACCGTATCAGATTCACCCGATGGAGAATTAGAAGTACCCTTATTAGGTTTATTTGAAGAATGGGTTTTATCAACCACGGAAGTCTTGGGCATTTGACTTGAAACATCAATCCCATCCTCGAAACGATCATTACCGTTATATAGATTATCTATATTGTCCATAACATTGGAAGCATGATATTTCAATTTATTGGTTAAAGATTTTGATGCTTTTTCATCGACAAGAAGGGATGAAATATAAAAAACGTTGACAATGGCCACAATGGCAATGATAAACTTGATGAACTTGGGGTTGAACAACCGCTTGAAAATCGAAGTTAGCACCGACTGGTTGCTACTATTTGACGGGTGAGGTCCCATTATGGTAATATAGGATTGAAAGCGAGTGACTAAAAAAGTGATTTTGGTGCTTTTCTTATAAAATCTTGAATGGCACGTTTACTAATTATTTTGATTTCCTTTTTTCCTTCTCCTTTTTGACCGGGTGGTACAAGTCAATCACAAACAGGGAAGTGGCGGAGGGCGGGTATTGGAAACAAAGACGAGAACTCAGACGAGTATTCAACCAGAATATGAGAAAACCCCGTTTTAAACAGTTCAAAGAAAAGACCTCAATGGAATAACGAAAGAATAGGTATATTAATCACCAAATTAAAGTATATGCTTTCTTTAGTGAAGAGACTCGTTGAATTAGGAACAGAGTTAACGTGTTCTAAAGTTAATTAATTAGCAGAGCGACAACCACAAGAGAGAGGAAAAAAAAAAAAAAAGGAAAAGAATACGTAAATTACAAGTCCAAACGAAAGGAAGCGAAAGTACTCAGGTAATTGACAAGCAAGACGAACGAGCTAAAGAAAGGAAATGGTGGTGAAAGAGAAGTAAAGAAAAGATGATTATGATGATTATAAATCTTTTTTCTTATTTTGTTTTTCTTTCTTGTTTAAGGCGAAATCAAACGTATATAAAAGGTATAACGGTTTGTTCTCCTAGGGATCCCAGCATTTAATATTAAGAGTCAAAATAAAAAAAAAAAAAAAATTTACTAGTGTTTTTTTTTTTACTTTATTTTTTTTCTGTTATTTCTTTTTACTCTCTAGTTTAGTTCTTTATGCATGATGAAATGAAAACAAACAAGCACCAAGACAAAGATATAGAATGAACAGAAAAAATGAAAAAAAAAAAAAAAAAAAAAAAAAAAAAAAAAAAAAAAAAAAAAAAAAAAAAAAAAAAAAAAAAAAAAAAAAAAAAAAAAAAAAAAGGAAAATGAAATAGAAAAAGAAAAGCTAGACAAGATTGATCATTCACAAAAACAGTACCCTGATACGTGACTACCTCAGTCTTGATGGAGAAGTTGAAGGCCAGAGTCCAGATATCGTGATGAGATCGGTGCTTTTAGTATTACAGATGGCCAGGAGGCGCACCGATAATATCCGATCTTAAGTCCCCAAAGTGGCGAAGGTTGGGACGGAAAAATGTGCTAGAGCTTCTTCTTCCTCTTTTTTTGTCTTTTTTTTTTCCTTTGCGTTTGATAAGCTGGATAATCTACACAAGTGCATAGAAGTTAATCAATAATAATAGTAACTGAGATGATTTAGATTGGCAATCTCTTGGGTTAGAATTGAATGGTTATAGAAATGGGGAAAAAAGAAACGCAACTAAACTGCAAAATCTCCCAGTTTAAGCCCACTGGAACTTGGAATCCCGACTTCCGGTTGCAACATAAGCACTAAAGCCTCGAGGTGGTGCAGCGTCCTGCATACCTCCGGTGTATGCAGTATGTATTATTACATCTTGAGTAACAATGCTCCAGAGAGCAATGCGACAAATGCCAAGATATTTCAGGCACACATGCAATCCAGATAAAGCAGAGCCAAATCTGTTTACAGCAGTTTCTCCCTCTTGCTGCTGCTCCATTCACTATGGTGTGTACAAATACGCTATTGTATCTTGATATTATATTAGTGCCAATATTAGCTTTTGATGAATCGGGATTAGTGTGGATATGTGCCAGGACAGTGTTACGTATACGTTGAGGAGAGCTGGATTGTGTAAGCAGGGGACACTGTTCGGTATAAATCAGTCACACGACTATAACTGCGTGGAAGTATGAGGCGGGTCTTATATGCGACTCACTGGTTCTTTTGTGCGAAGTTACAACTTAGCGGCTGTTTCGTTCTTTCTTTCTTTTTATTTTTTTTTTTTTTTTTCGTTTTTTGCCTACTCGATTCTTATACTTTTGATTGTATGAGTTTTAGACGACAGGCATAAGTTCAACGCCTTTGTTTGACTCATTACCGAGCTGAACCTTTGGTTAGTAGGTTCCATTCAACAATGTTAGATGAACAATTACTACAATCACTATTTGAACTCATTCTTATGTGACTACACGAAGGTCTTGAAAAACCTCAGACTTGTTTTTTTGGTCTTTTTGCAACACTGTTTACAGTTTGTGGGGCCTGATTGTCAGAATGGCGGCATGAAGGAGCGGTTTAAGGTTTAGTTAGAAACTGGTATGCACTAATTTTTTTCACTGTGGCCGTTCAATTTTTGTGGATCACCCTATTGTTCTAGCCGTTTATTCAACCTCCATATATCAATAAATACATACCCTCAGCACAAGTACAGAGATAGGGCAAATTTCCTCGCGTTGAGATGTATGGGCTCAATTAAGTAATTCTTCTTCCTTAATTGATATACGATGTTTTAATAAGCTGCACATATAGGAAGTAAAGTGACGGATTTGTGATAATAATAAGATTGACCTGAATTATGACCCTGTTAAGCATGAACGCGGTAAGTTAATGGTTTTGAGTCTTTTGCCCTTTTAATTATTTTCGCTTTTTCTTTCTTGCCATTCATCGTAAATGAAGTTAGACAAAAATAATTATTCGAGTGATTCCAACTTGATTGTTGTTGATTATTATTATTGACAATAAGCACTATAGGTGACAAGCTTCTCGTACAAGCAAATTGTCTGATTTCTTGAATAGGATCTCTATTCACCATTCTTGTGTACTTCTCCAAAATTTCGCGTAGACTAAGAGAATGATTTTGAGGGTGTTTTTTGTTTCTTTTTTGGCTTAGTTTTTGTTATTATTGTTTGGCTTTTTCAGGCTTTTTCATTTTTTTAATTGATTTACGCGACTGATGGCCTGAATGTATGGCAATACATTGTTTAAGCCTTGTTCTCACAACTCTATTTTATTTTTTTCTTCGTTCTTGTCTTTCTTAGAATTGTCTATTTCTTGATCTGGGGATTGACGCGTCTCAATCTTTGTATTGGGTCCATCGAACACTTTGTACCTTAATATTGTATTTGAACATTGACATTAGAATTAACATTGACATTAGAATTAACATTGACAATTATCATTGACATTATGCACTTTAATACTACCTTTGATTATACTTCAATAATCTTTAATATACTTCAATAATCTTTCTTTTACTTTATTAGTAGTTCGATATTGTGTTTTTATTGATTAGTATGAATATACATTACGTATGTATTGTAGAGAAGAGAATAGGAGAGACAAAAAAATAATATAGGGACAAAAAAGACAAAGAAAAGATACAATTGATTGAAAAATTGAGGGAGGAAAGGGGGAGAGTATATGAGTGGTGAGGTAATGGTCTAAATACCATCACTGAAACCGCTAACCAAAGATTTGTTTAACCCACCTTCTTTAACAGCCAATTCGAAGTAACCATAAATGGTGGTGACTGCTAAAAGAATGGAAGTACCACTACCTAAAGTACCCATCAAATCACAAATAACGGAAAGAGCACCAATGGTGGCACCACCAAATGCAGCAGCAGTTGGAATGATTTTTTTCAATTCACGATAAGCAGAAGTATCTCTATGACCAGCAATTACTAAACCTTGTTCTTTAAATTGTTTGGCCACATCTCTTGGAGATGAACCACTGATTTCAATCCAGGTGGTTGAGAAAATGGCACAACTACCTAAAACAAATACAATATAAATGATGGTTTTAATTGGATCTAATAAAGCATCGGTGAAATTGATTGGAGGTTGGATATAGTAAGCTAATCCACTAACGGCGTATAATTGAGATGAATGATCGGATCTTTGACCCCAACTACCCAAAAGTTTAACGAATAAATTATTGGGCCATCTCATGAATAACATTTGAGAAATAATGAAAATATTGGAAGTTAAGGCACTTTGTAACATGATAGGAATATTGGAAGTGTAGAAAAGTCTAATTGGGTATAAACCATAAGGACCTCTTTGTCTAGTTGATTTAACGGGTAATTCAACACGGAAACCTTGTAAATAAACCACACTGAAAAACACAATCACGGTGGCTAATAATTGAAACATGTTGGGTAAATTAGATCTATAAAAAGCTTCCAATAAAGCTCTCTTTTTATCCTTTCTTGAACCAAGTAAGTGGAAAAGAGCCACCACAGCTCCTTCAAATTCAACACCTTTACCAACATTGGAAGTGGTTGGAGCAAAAGCTTTCCAAAAAACTTGTTCACAAACATTGGTGGCAGTGAATAAGGAAATACCGGAACCTAAACCGTAACCTTTTTGTAATAATTCATCGAATAAGATAACAACAATACTAGCAAAAACTAATTGTAAAATAAGTAATAAACAAACACCAGTACCTAAATTGGATGGAGGTCCATACATACCGGTTAAGACATAAACGGTGGCTTGACCAATAGCTAATAAGATGGCAAACAATTTTTGAGCAAGTTGAAATTGATCTCTATCGGTTTTATTGGTCATATCAACTTGAATTAATTTAGTACCTTGCAATAATTGAAATACCATTGATGATGAAACAATGGGGGAAATCCCCAATTCCATAAGAGTACCACGATTAGAGGCCAACATCATTCTGAGCCAAAGTAATGGATCACTACCATCACTTGAAACAATCCCATAAAGGGGGATTTCTGACATCACCAAAAAGATAAGTAAAGTCACACCGGTCCACATGACACGTTGTTGAAATGCAACTTTACGTTCTGGAGCAATCACCTCAGGAAGAAAGGGAGAAAAGGGATTAATTAAATCCAACACACGGAAACCCATTTTTGATTATATGTGTATATGTATGATAAATAGAGATGGTTTTATTATATGTTTTCTTATTTGTATTTAAAGATCAGGTTCAAAATCACAGGGTTCGACAATACACGAGATCAACCAAAAGAATGATAAGAAGAAAGAGTGAAGGGATGGGTGGTTGAAAAGATGAAGATGAAGTGTGGAGTATGTAAATGAATGAGTGAATTGCTGGGATAGGTTGGTTAGTTAAGTGTGCAGAGAGAGAATAATAGTATAATGAGAGTTGTTGTTGTAGTCTCGAATTTTGAAAAATTTTGAAAGACCAAAAACAACACTGAAAAAAAAAAAAAAAAATACCAAGTAGTGCCAATTGTAGTGCAAAATTATAAGTAGTGTAAATTGTTGCACCAATTATTAATTTTATTATGGGCGAAAAATACACTATGGCCAAATAAAAGGGTTGTGTGTTGACGTGTTCTCTAAACTCGAATTTTGGTGAAAAAAAAAAAGAAAGCGGGTGTGGTGTGACTACATGCAGGATAGTTGATTCACCCGTACCTTTTCTCCGAATCTCATTTTTTTCACATCCGTACATCTCATTTTTTAAATTTCCAGATTTGATTGAAATTTGTAGCAAATCGATAAAAGCACAGGTGAAAAGCATCTCACCACGATAGCTACATTTACAACGACAATTACAACTACGATGACCGAAACAAGTTTCAATTACGACGAATTACTTCAGTACCATGCCAGTAACTATCAGCAACACCATCAGCAGGCCAAGCAGGATAAACATGGGGACGTTTACAAGATATATCGTTCATTAGAGTCCTCATCAGCATGGACCACCCATAAAAACACCACCAACAATAATAATGGCAATAATGGTAATGGTAATAATAGTAATGGGAATAATAGTAATCGTAATTCTACATATAATGGATCAAATAATCCATCGGGGCGCAAGAAATTCAATATTTTATCCGAGATGAATCGATCTATCCAGCAACAACAACAGCAGCAGCAACAACAACAACAACAACAGCAGCAGCAGCAGCAGCAGCAGCAGCAACCGCAACAACAACTGTCAAATCACCCATCACAGCCTTCACACCAAAAACAATCATTTCAAAATACATCAGGTCATCATTCTAGTCGAAATGGACCTAATAAGTAGCCTTACTGATTTTAATAGGGCTAAGTTTAGTCCATTCTACTAATATTTCTATTATAGTTATAGTTACATTATGTATTTTACATATATTATAATCTTGTTTAATTTGTATAGCAAGTAGTAATTATTTTTGTGGTTTGTTTAGCTGAGCAATAATTGCCATTCAACCGGCGCATTTTTCGCACTATCTTTTTTTTGTTTTTTTAGCAGGTGGTATTTTTGGCTAGCATTTTGTTTGTGAAAAATAGCCCTCTGACCGTGCTCCCGGTGATTGTCGCGTTCTGCTGGCTTCACTGTCGGTGTGCACATACATTCTTCACGCTCGAGGGTGCGGTGGGTTAGTAATGACCCAGTTTGCTCCGGGGAACCATATAAAGTATGGGGTAATCCCATAAACCAATGTCAAATTGTCTTGTATGTTTTTCTTTTTTTTTTTTTTATTGATAAATAATTCATATTATTGAGTCAATTCCATTACTTTCTTTTATTCTATCTCTCCTATATTCTCTTGATCGTATCATCATGACTGAAAAACACAATTCTGTTTCTGAACAAATGAATGTCGATACCGACATTGTTACCTTGACTCGTTTTATCTTGGAAGAACAACAAAAGTATGCTCCCACTGCCACTGGGGAATTATCCCTTCTTTTAAATTCATTACAATTTGCATTCAAATTCATTGCTCATAATATTAGAAGAGCTGAATTGGTTAATTTGATTGGGATTTCCGGTACTGCTAATTCTACCGGGGACGTGCAAAAAAAATTGGATGTTATTGGTGATGAAATCTTTATTAATGCCATGAAATCATCCAGAAATGTTAAAGTGTTGGTTTCCGAAGAACAAGAAGATCTTATTGTTTTCGAAGGTGGTGGACGTTATGCTGTTTGTACTGATCCAATTGATGGTTCTTCCAATATAGATGCTGGTGTTTCTGTCGGTACCATTTTTGGTATTTACCGTTTGGATGATAATTCAACTGGTTCAATTCGTGATGTTTTACGTCGTGGTACCGAAATGGTGGCTGCTGGTTACACCATGTATGGTGCTTCTGCTCATTTAATGTTAACTACCGGTTTTGGGGTTAATGGTTTTACCTTGGATACTCAATTGGGTGAATTCATCTTAACTCAACCAAATTTAAGAATCCCCGAAAAAAGATCAATTTATTCCGTTAATGAAGGTAATTCTTATTACTGGCCCGATCATTTCAAAAAATACTTTGAAGATTTGAAAAAACCTCAAGAAGAATTGAAGGGTAAACCTTATTCTGCTCGTTATATTGGTTCCATGGTGGCCGATATTCATAGAACCTTGTTATACGGAGGTATCTTTGCTTATCCTGGTGATTCTAAGCTGAAGAATGGTAAATTAAGAATCTTATATGAATGTTTCCCTATGGCATTATTAATGGAACAAGCTGGTGGGTCTGCTGTTAATGATAAAGGTGAACGTATTTTGGAAATCTTACCTCAAGGTATTCATGATAAATCAGGTATTTGGTTAGGTTCTAAGGGCGAAGTCGATAGATTCTTAACCTATCTTTAAACCTCGAGCTTGTATTAATTGTTTAACTATTTTTACGAATGTCACGTTGATTTTTGCTTTATCCTAAAAATTTCTTTTGAAAATATGCCTATGATTATTTATTTTATGAATAAACCTTTAGAAATAGCCTAATATATTAAATACTTTATTATCGTAATTGTAGTTCAGCTTTATTATTGGCTAAGTACTTTTTTTGTTTGTTTTGGCGGGGGTTGATTTGCACCCTTTGGTCTGACGCACTACAAAAAATACTCACTCCAGAGAAGAGAAAAAAGTTGACTCACAAGATCGACATTCGACGTGACTTAAAAACTCCTTCTTCCTTCATGGTTATCATCTACAACTTGTCACACATGGCCCAACTTATTAGATAATAGAGTGGAAATTTCAACTGTGGTATCAAAAAATATAGACAAATCAAAAAGAGAAAAAAAAAAAAAAAATAGAACAAGAAAATAAAATCATTAACTCCTTGACATAATGACATCCCCACAATCATTACATAAAAAACCTCGACTTCATCGAGTAACTCATGCAATCAAACACTATTTATCACAACACATATCGACTCCGAATCTTAAGATTGCCTCATTTGTCATTGCACTTCTGTCATGTCTTTCTCTGGGATCCATCATGCTTTTTTCACTTTATGCATCATCATTACATCGATCCATGTCATTTAGTTATTTACAAATAAATTTCATTGCCTCACTTTCAGCCATTGGAATGTACCTTTGCCTCCCCTTCTTAGGTTACCTTGCTGATTGTTATGGACCTGCATTACTTTCGCTTATTTCAATCTGGTTATTTTGTCCCAGTTATCTTGTTAATAGTCTTATTATCAAGTATTCAATTTCTCCTCTGAAACATCATTTATACGCTTTGGCGGCCACTTTTTGTCTTATTGGATTAGCCACGCTGGCTCTCTTCTTCTCGTGTCTTTTAACGTGTGCCAAAATATACCCCAACCATAAAGGTTTGGCGATCTCTTTGCCGGTCAGTTGTTATGGATTATCAACGTTGATTGGGAGTCAAATCATGAAATTACCATTTTTCAAAAGTGATGAAGAATACTTGGATTTAGGACGAGTATTTGGATTCTTCTCGATTCTTTACTTATTTATTGGGATCCTTAATTTTATATCCAATTCCATCGTCAGTATGGAACTGGAAGTATTATTTGGGGATGAACATCATCAACACTCTGAGACCGATCCTTTGTTAGCCACGAATGATGATGAAACCAGTGATAATGATGATTTAATTCCCCAGCGGTCGGTGGTAGAACCAGTTAATCATAAACAACGCTATCAAGCTTTTATAAAGGATAAATCGGCCTGGCTTGTATTGGTGTCACTTATATTAAATATGGGTCCACTTGAGAGTTTCCAGAATAATTTAGGGTCTATAATTGAGAATATCCCACAAGCACATTCAACCAATTTATCTAATCAAGTAAGTATCTTGGCTACATCATCTACATTAGCACGACTCATTTTGGGAGCAGCATCCGACTATTTATCATCGACCAATCGTAAGTATCCGATTGCGCGTACTTGGTTATTGTTGGGGGTTATTGTGATTGGAGCAATGGGACAATTTCTGTTGATTTTATTACCTCGTTATCCTAATTTAATTTCATTTAATATGGTCTCGATATTAAACGGAGCCTCGTATGGAGGATTATTTACGATATATCCTACGATAGTGGCGCTGATTTGGGGTATTGATATCATGGGATCTACATGGGGGTCATTTATGGTGGCCCCAGCTTGTGGATCGGTACTTTATTCATTGACTTATGGTAAATTGGCTGATTTGAATTGTGGGGATTATATCAGTAAAGTTAATGAATGGACGAATGATGGAATCAGTTGTTTAGATGAGTATTTCAATGCTACTGGGGTCAGTTTGTTGGTGAGTTTTATATGTGTGGGGCTTGTCTGGCGATGCATTTGGTGGTATCGAGGTTTTAAAATGTTTTAAAACGAAAACATAAAAAAAAGGAAAAGCAAAAAAAAAAAAAAAAAGAAATAAAAAATAAAGTGGATTATGGTTTTCCATCCCTTCACTTGCAGCTCGAGCCCAAACTTGTCAAAAAAAGTACCACCTGCATAGATTTATATAGAGATCATCGATATATCAATATAAATTTCACTATAAGTTAAAAGAGAGAAAAAATATATAGATGGGATGAGATAAATTTCATGCTGTGTTGGTTTGTAAATGTGTCAAACAGAAGATGAATCATTGATTTTTCCGATGCGGCGTGTCCAGAGGAGTGAAACACCTGCAAACTCAGCCTTATAGAAAACAAGAGGAAGAAGCAAGTGATGAATTAGGACACCATAATTTGACGAATCAAACAGACATGTGGGGGAGGGGGGTGGGAGAATGTCAATACTCGTCAAAGTATGACGATTGTCGAGAAACTATAGTAACCCGATCGGAGTGACATCAGAGAAATCAGACTAGTTCGAAACGGTTTATTGATCCGACGCGGAACAAAAGGGTGGAAAGACAAAATAATTCCAGGCCACAGGTAACAATTGGTATTGTTTTAGCCGAGCAAGTCAGCGGACTCCTACTGTGAATACTGTGAATACTGTGAATACTGTGACTACTACTGTGACTACTACTGTGACCATAGTGAATACTGTGACTATAGTGAATACTGTGACTATGTGAATACTGTGACTACTACTGTGACTATGTGAATACTGTGACTATGTGAATCCTGTGACATAGTGACTCCTATAGTACTAAGGGTACTGACTTGCTCTGTCACTGGGAAGGGTCGAAAGAGGTTGTCAACGAGAACTAGATGGTTGGGTGGTAGACGACGATATTTACGAAGTGTTGATCAACATGTTAAAATGCCTGAATGTACGATCTTTTCCACAAGATTCAGGCCTTTATTGTTATTGAAAAACGAGTTACCAAGCTAACTCGTTTTGGGTAGTACCAATGGTCAAATTGGGCCACCTGGGACTGTATAATATTGAGGACTATGGTATTGGGCATCCTACATATAGACTTCTTTTTTTTTTTTTTGGTTTGTGGCTGTTTTATGCTTGTTGAAACACAAAACCAGCATGAAAAAGTAGACTGGTCGAGAAATATCAAGTAAGGCTGGCGGTTAAGTAGCATTTGTCCAGCTGACTCCAAAACACATACTCCTAATCGATAAATAACAAGACTTCATTATGTAATAGATACCCTTCTACCAGCGTAGGCACAGACAAGTCGCTGCGTAAAGAGAATGGGGCACGATCAACCAGGTGGGAAATGATGGGTGATACTGGTAAGGGCAAGATTTCCATCGTGGGTGGCATGCACCTTTGCAGTCAGGTACATCTATGAAACGATTCAGCCAAAGGGAACATGAGACCCACCGGTAGAAAACCCGTCTTATAGTAGTATTCTGCTGGGCGGCTGGCCTTTTGTGTGCGCGAAATTGGGCCAGTGTGGCCTGGTGCCGTGTGCAGTACGTGCATGACAGCGCTAGTATTACGGTTAAGACCCATTGTTTCTCAAATAATCACATAAAAAGTGAGATAGAGGGAGAAATTGGTACGTGGTCTCAACCGCTAGACGTGTCTGTTTCTCTCCATTTCTTTTTCAAATTGATTTTACAGTGTACTCCGAATTTGGTAGTGGTAACAGCCACCTTATGCACACGTTCTGCCAACTCACTACACCTCACTATAACCATCACTTATACTATTACTCATACTATTACTTCTATTAGTTAGATGACTTATACGGTTGCTTCTTTTACTTATCTCCCTTATATTACTTCTATTACTTCGATTAGTTGTACGGTCTATCTATTTGTCTACGTAACATCTGCATAAAGCAAATAAAAAAAGAAAACACAATAAACAAAACAAATATCAGAGTTGCATATAACGCTAACAAAACAAAAAAAACCAGTGAACAGTGAAAGTAAAAATAACAGAACAAAAAAAGAAATGAATATATTATTTTAGTTACTACTTTTTCCAACCACGAAAACAGGAAAAAAATTATTATTTAAATACTCTGATTCCCCTAAGTTTTCCAGTATACTAAATTTTCTCCTCTTCTTCTTTTCTCCTTTTTTTTCCCTTCTTTCTTTTGTTCTTTGACTTTAAAAGTTTGTTCTTCCCTCCCCTTACACTCTTTATATACACATATATCTATTACAATGAAAGGTTTGATCTTAGTTGGTGGTTACGGTACTCGTTTGAGACCTTTGACCTTGACCTTACCAAAACCATTGGTTGAATTTGGTAACAGACCCATGATTTTACATCAAATCGAAGCCTTGGCTGCTGCTGGTGTCACTGACATTGTTCTTGCTGTTAACTACAGACCCGAAGTCATGGTTTCCACTTTAAAACAATACGAAGAAATCTACGGTGTTTCCATCACTTTTTCAGTCGAAGAAGAACCTTTGGGTACTGCTGGTCCTTTGAAATTGGCTGAATCCGTTTTGAAAAAAGATGATTCTCCATTCTTTGTTTTGAACTCCGATGTTATCTGTGACTATCCTTTCAAAGAATTGGCTGATTTCCACAAAAACCACGGTGCTGCTGGTACCATTGTGGCCACTAAAGTTGATGAACCTTCCAAATATGGGGTCATTGTTCATGACAGAAACGTGGAAAATTTGATTGATCGTTTTGTTGAAAAACCAGTTGAATTTGTTGGTAATAGAATCAACGCCGGTTTATATATCTTGAATCCTTCTGTTATTGATTTGATTGATATGAAACCAACTTCCATTGAAAAGGAAACTTTCCCAATTTTGGTTGAACAAAAACAATTATACTCCTTTGATTTAGAAGGTTATTGGATGGACGTTGGTCAACCAAAAGATTTCCTTTCTGGTACTTGTTTATACTTAAATTCTTTATCTAAAAGATCCCCCGAAAAATTGTCCAACGAGAAATTCGTTCATGGTGGTAATGTCTTGATTGATCCATCGGCCAAAATCCATCCTTCTGCTTTGATCGGTCCAAATGTTACCATTGGTCCAAATGTGGTTATTGGTGAAGGTGCCAGAATTCAAAGATCCGTTCTTTTGGCCAACTCTGAAGTTAAAGACCACGCCTGGGTCAAATCCACCATTGTTGGTTGGAACTCCAGAATCGGTAAATGGGCTAGAACTGAAGGTGTCACCGTCTTGGGTGATGACGTTGAAGTTAAAAACGAAATTTACGTTAATGGTGCTAAAGTCTTACCCCACAAATCCATTTCTTCTAACGTTGAACATGAAGCTATTATTATGTAATATTACTATTCTGTATTCCCTTTTCTCTCCTTCTCTTTCTTTTTAAAATAGGAAAGAGAATCCATATTCTCCTTATTTGATTCTCTCTTACACTGGCTGGCTTGACCAGTTATATACATAAACGGTTCATATACATTTTTTTTTAATCTTGTTTTATATTTTTCTTTGAAAAAAAAAAGAAAGAAAAAATCCCTTCCATCTAATACATTCGTATACCCTCTCAAGGTATACATTTATCATTCATTTCCCATGTCTGTAGAGTATCATCTGATGGTCAAGACTCGGCCGTGCCAAATAATTCATTGATTTCGACATCGTACTGCATACACGGTTTTTTTTTTTTTGTTCTTTTTTTTTTTCATTTTGCGTGGATTAAAAATAAAAATACCAAAATACCAAAATAAAAATAAAAATAAAAATAAAAATAAAAATAAAAATTAAAATAAAAATAAAAATAAAAACGTAAATATTTATTTTTCACGCTTTGAAAAACTGGCTTCTCGAGACAAAAAAAAATATACAATTATCGCGATTTACACCCGTACAGTTCATGGCAGCACATTTTATTTGAATCATATATACTATTTACAGAGGTTAACGTGACTTTCCTGCTCTACAACGCAACTAACCCATCAACACAACTTTTTCTTAAAGGTTCCAGTAATGGTTTGGCACCACTTAAATATTGTAGCAATAAGGTGCGACCCACAATTGGATTCTTAACGGTACCCATTTCTCTAATCACTCTTTTACTTGGATGGTTTAAACTGGGGTTTTCATACAGCACGTGCAACTGGGTCAGTTCAAACTCTAACCATAATAAATGATTCTTAGGCACAGACCCTTTGAAACCTTGGAACACTCCTCTTAATTCTTGTAAGCCTTCGCCAATGGCATTTTTCAACTCTTTTGATTTGGGATGAGCCAAGATCGATTTGACAAGCCCATCTCGTAAATGGCCATAATCAGTATTACGTACAGGTGAAATACGAACTGCAAACTTGATGTTGTTATCAAGTAGTCTCTCAATCACATCGGGAGAGGTGGACGGGTTGTTTAAAAGGCCTTGCAAACTGTGGTTTTCGGTGCCGATGGTTGAACACCATTCAGGTGATAATAATTTTGTCACTTTCACCAAATCGCCTTGACTCAAATAAATCCCAATACCGTAAACTTTGAAGCCAACGAAGGTAACACTACGGACCCCATGTCCCAATAATACATAACTATCGTGAAGATTGGAATGTTCACCACGTGTTAACGTGGTGGGGAATGGGTCGATCGAACCGTCCACAGATACCGTATTGTCAATCGAGTTATCTTGGGTGGCATCTAATTGCACTTTGGCCTGTGATATCCCCATGATACCTCCTCCCAATAATGCAATACCTAACCCTAATTTTCGAGGACTCCATGTTCTGGAGGAATTTCTGGCCGAGTGGTGTAGCTGTCTAATCACATTCTTGGTGAAGATACTTTGAGGTCTGCCTATAATTCGGGCCGATCTGACAAACATCTTGGTTATCCTGGAGTGAATATATGTGTAGTAACTATTGTCTAGTTGTCAGTCTATAGGAGATTACTTTCCTCTTCTTTATAATTGGTCTTCTAATTTTCAATCCCGCATTTTCATTATTAAGGCAAAAAATTGGGAATTCTCTCAAAAATTAGTGTGCAGCCTTCAATTTTATGTATAGTTGCTCGTTTTTTTGACAAAAATCTTTCAAGAATGCAAAAAAAATTGACAAAAATTGCAAAAAAGTTACCTTACAGTACAAAATGAATACAAATTGAAAAAAACCTATTATATACATATGCAACTAACTCTGTCTAATTGTCTTGATATCCTCACTTATGGCAGCATCACATCCTAAGGATAGCCCACTTGCCAATTGAGAGTGATACAAAGCCGACCATTTCCCCCATTCCTGTTCCACACTATGAATCTCCCCGTCTAACCAGCTCGAGTCAACAGCAATGGTCGACGTTAGGTATCCCAACAAAGTATCACCGGCTCCAGTGACATTCTTGATCTTTAAGTCCCGATTCTCAACCGGAATATCGAAGTACTGAACCACCAACCCCATTTGTTTCGTTTCATTCGTGATGGGATCTACATATTGTCTCCCGGTGGAGGTGATGGTGAATTGCGGGGCATATCGAGATGTGGTGGGAATGGAAGCGTAGTCCTTCACGTTGGTGTTGACGGAAATCATCATTAGTCCATCACCTCCTAGTTTGACAACCAAATTTGGAATATACGGCAACATTTGAAATGCTTGTTGTAGTACTCCCTGTTGGATCAATGATTTCATAACGGGGAATTTCCTCTCTAAATTAGTTAATCGTTCTCTAAATTGGGAATTTATGCCAAGTGAATCCAACATGGGGAACCAATTGTCGTAATCATCAAATAACTCTCTACCATTGAAAGCTTCGTATAAACTCTCCAACTCGGCCGTGGTTGGAGTAACCATCAGAATCAAATTATTAGGATAAACTTGCAAATTGGCAGTACTTACTTGAGCAATTCTACGTGATTTATGTGATGAAGTGGGCTCAATCACGAGTTTAACTCCAGATGCTAACTGGTCCCTAATATGCTCCAAAATTTCATTCAATGTTTCTGGAGATACATTGCAATCAACGACAACTTGTCTTGGCTGTGCTCTCAGTAATTCTCGCTTGACATGTTCAATCATAAATTGTCCCTCAATAATACTCATATCAGCACACGCAACTAGTAAATCCCCTTTACCATCATGCATAGATACATATTGTGCCGTGGTGTTCTTCCCATCTTCATCAATGTAAATTCCACTAGTATCCACGTGATTCAGTTGTAATAGTTTAATCAAAGATTGTCCGGCGAAATCATTGGCAATGGCTGTTATTAATCGATGATTTGGAGCTGGTCCCGAAGTTAACTGGGATATATAGGGGGACTTTAACCCATAGTTATGGGCTAACGATACATTGTAGCCAACACCGCCTATAGATGACAGAACTTTTCCTGGGTTAGAGTCATTCATAGCAGGTTTATCACTGTTTATAGTACTTATGGAGTCAAGGGCAAGTGATCCAATAATAACCGTGTCGACTACGTCGGGGAAAATCTTTAGGGTTCGTTCTTCAATGTTTTTGGTCTCTTCACTCAATCTCGTTGTTGAAGAATCTTTCTTTCTATTCAATCTAGTTGATGGTTGAAATGAACTAATCCTGTTTGAGTCCTGCTTTACATATTAGTATATTTGCAAAAGAAACCTGCCCGATCTTTATATTATATACGTACTTCACCTATTTTGCCTGTTTCTAAATCAAGTAAACCTTTGGCAATCTTACTGGCTGATTTAGCATTATTTAAAACAAATTTGATATTGCACTCCACCGACTTTCCTTGGGTATCTTTGGCAATCTTAGCCAATAAGAAAGGAGTTAACTCCTTACCACTTATACCCTTTTCCTTGGCCTCAAGGTTGGCTTCATTAATTATGTCATTAATAAACTCTGATGATAATGCCGATTCGACTGGAGGAGGGATACAAATAAGGTTTCCTGATTCAAGTCCCATTAAGTTATTATGACTGTGAATCACTGATGCAACGTCAGCAAAACTGGTAAATGAATATGGAGATTGAATTCCCGATTCACGACAGTAAAAGCCAGGTACTTCAACTTTCAGTCTACCATCATCATTGTAGGTACCTACAAATACACCCTGAGTTTCCAAATATTCCATTGTCAATCCAATATCAAGAATCGACTTGGGACCTGCACAAACAACAGACACCGGGGTTCTTCCTAATTCAGTTAAATCAGCACTGATATCCATGGTATACTGCCCATCTTTATGAACACCGCCAAGGCCACCAGTTGCAAATACCTTGATACCTGCCAAATGTGACAAAATCATGGTCAGCGCAATAGTTGTACCACCATTCTGTTTATACGCCATCGTATACCCTATATCACGACGTGAAACTTTGTTGATCTTCTTGCCAATGGCTTGTTCTGATAAATGAGCGAGTTGTTGTTCATTTAATCCAACATAGGGAATACCGTCAATAAAGGCACAGGTTGCGGGAATGGCACCATTATCTCGGATCACCTGTTCGACCTCGGTTGCCATTGATAAATTCTGTGGATAAGGTAAACCATGTGTTATGATAGTGGACTCAAGCGACACAACGGGCTGATTCTTATCATTAAGTGCCTGCTGAATCTCTTCAGAAACTTGGAGCGGAAGACACCTTCGAAGAATTGGCGATGAGATATGAAATGCTCTCTTCAGTATGAGTTTTGCAAGGTTTCTCATAATTTCATGTGTCTTCTAACTAGACGTTTTTATAAAAATAAACTGACTGTCTTAGTAAAAATTTGGGGCATCTTTTCGTAAATGAGGTTCACGATTTTTTTTTTTTTTATTTTTTCTGTAGTTTCTTTTCTTACTCTAATGATCTTAAATACGTCTTCACTCGATAAAGACGAAGAAAATCACACATCCCAGTCAAATAAATTGTTTAGTGCCAATAATGCCAATACCATGGATACAGTCTCTTACTAGTTTGGAATCGGCAATAAATAAGGAAGAGCTTCAAGAGAAGAGGCTATCTCCAGATCAATTGAAAACCTTAAATGATGCCATAATTATACCGTACAATTTGACTATTCCTATAATCAACCATGAGTTACTTCGAAGCCGGTTACCGTGCTTTATGACCAACGATGGTTACTTTGCACTCGAGGCTACGGTGATAAGCACTGAACTAAATGAATCTAATCAGTCTGAATTTGCAAAACTAACTGAAACATTAGCGACATCACTAAACATTCCCAACCATAACTGGAATTGGTCAACTTTAGGAGAGGAAGAAGAATTCAATATAAATTATTATTACAAGATTCGTGTGCTAAGGGTTTTAATTGACAAAGTTTCCTCGGATCTGTCCCTACTATGGGTGCTTATAAGAAGTCTATCAATCCACATAAATCCTAATGTTCCTTGGAGCGATGAATTAAATTCTGCCATACTAGAAGACGTGGTGGACTCGGACGATATTCAGAAACTAATTGAGAAGGATTTTATGGACTTTGTGTATAATGATGTTAAGCCAAATTTATTGAAATTACTGAATAAATCATCTCAGTTTGATATGTCTCTATCACACCCTAAACTTTCTAATGCAGGTTATTCTACCACTAAGCTAAAAAACAATTCTTTGCTTCATGGTGGCCTCCGACCCAAGCTAGGATTCTCTAGTATAAATGAGAACATCACCAATGAGGACATAAGGAAGAATTTCAAGGCATCCCTGAACATTAAAGCATTATCAATGGTGTGGTTTATGGTTTCTGCCTCTCGAAATAACCGTAACTTCGACAATTACTGGCCCCTAATAACTTCATTCATACTTAATGTTTTGGATGATCATGAAGTATTATTTAAAGAGCAAGGATGCAAACTTTTGAGCCATTTTATCGACATATTAAATCATACTTCATATAATGGCACGAACTTGCTCGTTAAAACAGGGTTGCTTGATTTGTTCAAGGAGCTGGTAAAAATCTGCTTAACACATTTACCCCAAATCACTCCTGCTAGGGAGTTTTTATCCATACTTTCTAGTGCCTATCCTGTGCTTTACAAATTACTCATAATAAAAAATAAGAATAAAGATAATACCCGTGAGTTTGTGGATATCATAAATGGCAATATCTTAACCTCTATCTCGCATATTCAAGACAGAAATGGGGACAGTGACCTTATGAGCCTAAATGTTTTCTTGATCGATCAAATTGGGGTTATAGTTTCTGAGTACTTGAAGTGTGATGTACTAGTATCTCTTTCGAGAATAAATTACACTTTAAATCAGGTCATCACGAATCCTTTCACTATAGATAGAGACAATGGACTTTCCTTAATATACTCATGTTTGGAGGTACAGCATGGAATTTTGAAGAGTTTTGTTGATCTAGATGATCATGAAGCCTCCGCATTAGTCTTGAACTACAAGTATGACTTCTTAGCAGCATGGTCAATTTTATTCAAACGTTTGAAAAAAACCTCATATGATTATGTTGCAATTATAGCTCTTCTTAAGAAGCTTTTTAAAAAATTGCAAGAAGTTTGCTCATCGGAAAGCGAACTTAAGGAACTCAACCAAGCTATTAATGAAATTTGTCATAAAAATACAGAATTGAGTGAGATCGCATGTATATAGAAACCAGATAGAATCGAAATAGCAAAAATGTATATTTACAGGAGTTGGAGAGGAATAACTATCTAATATGTTTTAAAGAAAGCGTGACGATGAACTTATTTCACAAGATTATGGGGACTTTGATTAAATTTATTTTTGAGAACCTTGCAAAGCTTGAACAACCTTGATGTTGGTGTCCAAAAATCTGTTCAAACAGTTTGTTAAACATTGTTCTTCATTTTTATCCAAGTTACCATTGGTTATAGGTTTATTCTGGTTGCATTTCTTGAAGCACATGTCAGTGAAATTGTGAATGGACATTTGTACTTTGGATTTGGAGTTTTCACTCTCTATGAATTGCATGATCTCGGTTCTGGATTTATCATCGAGACTTTGCAAGGCAGCTTGTGAAACAGTAGACATCGTGATGGTGAGTTATAGTATGAAAGGAGTGATTGAAATATAGATATTTAATAGAGAATCCAAAGCTAAGAACGGAACAATCTCAAAAAACTTTTCGTTATACCTCTTTCTTTTTCTTTTTTTTTTTTTCTTCAAAAGATTTCTCCGTTTTTCTGAATACTACGCAGGACAGAAAGGACGGGTGTTTGATGCGAAAGTTTCTTATAGCATATTTATTTACATTTATCTTGTTATGATTTTAGATAGCCATACATAGTTATTATAGATTTGCTGAGATGCCAGATTCAAAATTGGAAACCGTCAAATCTTTAATCTCCAATACAGATGCAAGCCGATCGGAGACGCCCATCCCTAATCAGTCAAATGAAGTTCAATTGGCGTACCTAAATGGGTTGGAGAATGACATCAAGAATACTGAAAAATTTCTAAGCCAGGCAAATAAGGCCATTGATTCATTAGAACAAGGACTTTCAACCGAAACAGAGGATGAAGAGGTTGAAAAAAAACGACGCATACTTGCTCTATATGATGCATATTCTAAAGTGCCCTATATTCCAAGTAAGAACGATGTTATTGGAATATCGACAGCATCCAAAACAATTCATGAACTTGTGGGACAACAAGCAAATAGTATAACAAGATTAAAGGATAGAAAAGATGAGTATGATTCCCATTCAGCTGACTTGAATCAGTTAATATCTGAATATAAAAGCATGATTGTACAATTAGAGACAAGACTTAAGAAAAATCCAGCCAAATTAGAAGGATTAATCTCAAGAACAAACCTGGTACGAGAGACTAATCTCACAATCGAATCGCAATTAACAAATTTACAAGAGAAACAAGTTGAAGCCTCTCAAGCCGAAAAAAAGTTATCATCACACTTGAAAAGAATCATCACCAAGTTCTTGGCTTTCCAAGACTGGACTAATGAAAGTGTTGCTAATGAAGCCGTTTTTAAAGAAAATATATCTCTGTCTGTCAATGTGATAAACAAGCTTGTGGACCATCTAATAAAGTCTGAGCAGGCTGAAGATGAGGCACTGTGGTTAGAAATACGACCCTCTTCAGCTGACGAAGCTTTGATAAGAATAATGCTTAGGAACGAGCTACTAATAAGTAGAAACGATTCGACGTCTGATGCTTATTACTTGAGACTACGTAAATATGGTATAGAATTTTGAATATTTTATTTATTGAGAGATAAGAATAAAGAAAGAGAAGCATTTCACCAGCTTGACTCGACTTTGTCACGATAATTAATGATTCTTTCTGATAACAGAGGCTCTGACGGACTTTATTTCAGTGTAGTTGTGTAATACTTCTTCACCCAATTCTCTTCCTACACCTGATTGTTTGAAGCCACCAAATGGAACCATTGGATGATAATCATTATAAGTGTTGACCCAAACGGTACCAGCCTTGAGTCTTCTTGAAACGTCAATAACCTTATTGAAATCATTAGATTGGATACCTGCAGCCAAACCATATTCAGTGTCATTGGCAAGCTTGACAGCTTCATCAACAGTCTTAAATTTAGTGACGGTGACCACAGGACCGAAAATCTCTTCTTTATTGATTGTTGCATCTGGTTTAACGTCCCCAAAGATAGTTGGTTGAATATAGTAACCTTTTTCATCCAATCTTTTACCACCAGCTAACAAGGTAGCACCTTCTTCAGTACCAACTTGAATATACTTCAAGATCTTGTCCAATTGGGAAACACTATTTTGAGCCCCTTGAATAGTATCAGGTAAGAAAGGATTACCAACTTTGACTGATGAGTTAGCAAAGTTAACCAATTTTTGGATGAATTCATCGTAGACGTCTTCCTGAATATACAAACGAGAACCAGCAGAACAAACTTCACCAGAATTATAATAAATACCAGCAACCACTGATTTCAAGGCAACATCGAGATCGGCATCACTGAAAATGATATTTGGTGACTTACCACCCAATTCCAAAGTGATCTTCTTCATGGTATCGGCAGCTTTCTTCATCAAGGCTTTACCAGTGGCAGTGGAACCAGTGAAGGCGATCTTTCTCACCAATGGATGTTCTACCAAGGCATTACCAGTGATCTTACCAAATCCACTAACAACATTGAACACACCAGGAGGGAACACATTGTTTTCCTTTATCAAGTTACAAAGGTATAGAGCAGACAAAGGAGTTGATTCAGCGGTTTTCAAAACAGAAGTGTTCCCAACGACAATACCGGTAATTTTCCAAATAAGCATTAAAAGAGGGAAATTCCAGGGAATGATTTGTCCAACCACCCCAATTGGTTCACGACGGGTGAAATTAAAGTAGTCATCACCGGTTTCAATTTGCTTACCACCAAACTTATCGGCCCATCCAGCAGCCGATCTCAAACAGGCAATCCCAAGGGTCACATCACCAGTGGCGTCACCCAAAGATTTACCATTATCGAGAGATTCAATGGCAGCAAGCGTTTCTGAGTGTTGTTCAATCAAATCAGCCAACTTGAAGAAAGCCAGGGCCCTGAACGAAGGGTCGGAAGTGGCCCAAGGAGATTCATCAAACGCTTTTTGGGCAGCTTGAATAGCAAGATCCACATCATCTTCTCTAGACTCGTAAACAGAAGTAATCAATTCCTCGTTGGCAGGGGAGAAAACTTCAAACGTCTTTCTTTGACGGGAAGGGACAAATTCACCATTGATGAATAAACCAGTTGGTTGAACGTATTTTTTACCAGTGGGTAATTCGAGTTCAGTTTCAAGTGCAATATCTGCATACCGACGAATTGCACCCACTGTTCCAATGGCTGGGGAAAAGTTTGCGGCAACACTTCTCTTAGCGAGAGCAGATCTGGCGAGACGAGACGATAAGAGCATAACTGTTCTGGTTTTTCTTTTCTTTCAATTGAAAAATATGTCAATTGATGATTTTAATTACTCAATTGACATCTTTCTAGGGTTTTGAAGTGGAAAGCTCTTCTTATCCTGAATATATATACTTCATTGGGATTTAGTTGCTTCAGTTGCTCAATGATTGCAACCGGTCCGTTACGCAAAACTAATAAAAAAAAAAAAAAAAAACAATACATAAGGGAAAAAAAAAATCCAGTAGGTGTAAAAAGTTTAAACACGCCGATGCAGCAACCATACCTCGAATAAGAGGCTCCGTAAGTTCCACCAATTCAATCCATACACATTTTGGAAACAGCCACATGAGATCCAAGCTAAAAGGACCAATCAATGCAATTGAATTATTCAAGAACAAATTAGGTCCATGTCTTAATTATTGTAATTCAGTCACATCTTATTTTAGTTGCGGCCTATTTTGATGCTTTCAAATTGGTTGAAAATGACTAGCTTGTTTTTATATTTGACAACACTGCATTGTTTATGGACATCAACCATCCCCCACTAGACTGGCCCATATTCTCTTAGCAAAAATAGAGAAATTGTTGCAGTATGAAATATATAAATAGAAAAATAAGTAAGGGGTGTCACGTGCCCGGAACACTTTTAATCCCCGTTTGACTTCCGGGATAGCTCCGTAAATCCGTTTATAACTCCATTAGCGTAACACAATTATGTTAGATCTATTTTTTTTTTCTTTTTGCAAGCGGCTATCACGATGGGGTAACGGTTAAGATATCTAGTTAGAGTTCAACTTTGCCATTGATGTTGTCATTCTGGTGAAATAGGCCTCTTCAAACTTATCAGGACCAGTCAATAGAATATAAACACGATGGCTCGATCTTCTATAGGACTGGATAACTCCAGTACCACTTGCGAGTCTACGAATAACTCGATTGATTGTGATTCCACGGACCAGACTTCTATTCAAACCAGTGGAACACAATCAAGTGGATCGAGTAACGGCAAAATTAATCATGTGAAATCGTTGGACCACCGTCCGGCCAAGAAGAGACGGCGTACCATTTTGAGTTGCAATATATGTCGATCCAAAAAGGTCAAATGTGATCGTAACCATCCTTGTGGTAGATGTATGACATTTAAAACGGGCCACTTATGCAGTTATAATCACGATGAAAATCTAGATAGCCGGGATAGTGATGATCAAACCAATATCTCTCCGTCTGACCCAATTCACAGTGAATTGAATGATTTAAAATCAAGAATAAATAAATTAGAAACTTCGCTTCTCAATCAAATTCCGCCTCAGCTCACAAGCACATTCACTGGTCTGATCGAAGCACTACTTATAGGAGTAAACCCCTTATGTGGAAAGCTGGATAATATCAATATGTTCGATAGTTTGACCCATCGAAAGAAGGATCAAGTCTTCACGAAAAAACCCAATATTTTTGTGAAATTACTGAAACAAGACCCAGCATTAGACATTTTTTGGAAATTGAAAAGCAGACCCGCTATTCGAACGTTTGATTTCCGGTCCATGATTCTAGCCACTACGTCGGTGTCTCACGTTGCAGAAGGAAGACTGATCATGTTCAAGAAAATGAAAGAATTCTTCGGAACGAAATATATTCCTCATCCCGAGCTGAGTCAAAAGACAAGTCCAGTCGAAATAAGAAAGGGGATTTCAAACTACGGTATTGACTTGGGTTTGACCCTTAGTCTCGATTATGATGATAATGAGAATATTATTGTGTCTTTGAGAAAAATATTTCCTTCCAGGCAGGTCATGACAAAACTTGTATCTCTTTTCTTTGAAAGACTCTACCCCTTGTTCCCTATAATTGATCAAACTCTGTTCACGGATAGTATAAATAAATGCATTCGATTCACCCCGGAGGATAGATTCGACTCTTTGCTAGTTAATCGTAAATCAGACTTGGCTCAATTCATTATTCTACTAATTATTATGCGTTTATCGTATCTATCGGTTTTCACCAACGATGTCGAGAAAAATAACACCATCCGGAATCAGCCCGTTGTCAATGATGACTCTTTCATCATGAATAATCCGATACCGATTGATTTCATATCAATTGCAGACCGTTGTATTAAGGAAGCCACTTATTTATGCAATATAACTGCCCTCCAGGCTTTAGTGATGAGATATATTTACTCTTGTTATGGTCCAGAAGAATTAAAAGCATCAAATCCAAACGACATTCAATCAACATTAGGATTCATTGTCCAAATGGCATATTCTTTGAGATTGAATCTTGACCCTTCCGATTTTTGGGATAATAATTTAAGCGAAAAAGCCATCTCAATCAGAAGAAAGTTATGGTTTTTCATCGTTCATGAGGATTGCATTGCCAGTCTTTCCTTCAATTATTACCTGTCATTACGTCTAGATAACTATCATACTAAACTTCCTATGGTTGATAGTCAAAATTCCAATCATGCCAATTTAGACCTAGAGCATATTTCAGTGAAAAATTTACAATACAGAATGCGTTTAGTTGAAATCGCCAATGAATTGATACGTTACTTGTTACAAGTCAAGGATCAATGTAAAGTCGATGATCTATTAGCCAAAATAACTGATTTGGAAATCGCCGTATTCAAATTACTCGGTAAGGCGGATGATTTCGTCACATATGGCGTTACAGATTTTACTAAAGTGATAAACTTCAAGGTTTATATTGAATATAAGGCTTTTATTGCTTCAATTTATCAATACCTTTATCTATATTATGAACAGCAGGTTCAATATTCGTTGCTGTTTTTCTTTCTTAAGAAAGTAATTACCATCTTCTATAAAGAGCTCCAGCCCGTTACATCCAAATTCGTCTATGAGGGGGATAAGTATTTTGGACCCGTGTTTACTCTCATTTTAAGCCCGGTGTTGGGATATGTTATCCACATGTTATCAGTTGCATCACTCTGTCTATATATACGGCTCAAATTTACCCTTGATTTGAAACAGATCCGTAATCCTGCTGACGAGTCAGAAGCTTATCAAATAATCTTAAAGTCAATCAAGCAAAATCAGCTGGTTATGGCTGCAAAGTTTTCTGTGGCACACGATCTCAGCTCCCGCTATTTTGGCGGCTGGAAATCTAAGAAATCCCAGATATTTGGATTTTCATTGATTAGAGAACATTCATTACCCGGTATAAACGAAGAGTATCTTGCACGAGCATCTTACAAATTCACCACGGAGGAATTTCAAGAGTTGAATCAATTCTTATCTACGTGCTTACGAGCAGGCTCTCTCGATGATTATATTGCTTCCATCACCATTAATGATCAAAGCGAAAAATCCATTAGAGAAATGCAAAGTGATGCGTTTTGGATGCAACTAAGTGGATTAGATTCCGAGGCTGAAAAAGTACCCAAAATATTCCAACCTGAACGCAATTCAAGTTCAAATATGCCCGATTTTCTCGATGATCAAAGTATCTTTCAGGACTTCAATTTTCTCGATTTTAGTGAGCTTACTTGGGACCTCCCCTTTGACAACGGTAAAATCTTCGACTTACCAACTTACTAGCCATCCCATCATTACCTGTAAATATATTTCAAAATATTGTATATATATATATATATAATGTAATTATAATTAAGAAATCAAGGAAGTTGCGCGTATGGTCCCATTATGGGAATTGACTGTTCCCGAAAATCCTCGGTAATAGGGCTTAAATCCGTTTTCGATGTTATGTTTTTTTAAAGAAAAGTTGATGAGCAAAACGGAGCAAAACGGTTACCCATCCTCATTTGGATTTGATCAAACCCTTTTATCGGCTTCTATCATTTTTACCGTTAAACATTACCGGTACTTTATTCTAGATATTGATCAAATCAATAGCTACAGAATGGAACAAACCCAACTTAATAACGATAACAATAAGCCGGGAAGGCGAGCTGGGGGCTCAAAGCGGCCCAAGGTCGCGAATGAACAGGCAGCGATCAACACGTCCATCATATCCGAAGATACCAGTGACTCTCCATTGACACCACCCTTTGATGTTATGAATGGCATTTCAAGTTCCAATAGAGGATTGAAACGAGAAGCGGAAAGTGATAATTACGACCATTCATCTAATCACTCTGATGCGAGTAAGTCAACACAAAAGAATGGGGTCAAAAAACGGAACCGGGCAATTTTGAGTTGCAGACAATGTCGATTGAAAAAATTGAAATGTGATCGAAGTCAGCCTTGTTCTCTGTGTCTCAAGACCAATGTAGGTCATCTATGCAGTTATAACTATGACAAGGACCACCGATCAGGTACTGATTCGGATTCAAATCTGGTTGCTGATTCAACAGGTGTTACAAACGAACTTAATACTTTACGTAAAAAGGTCAAAGCGTTAGAGGCGAGAGAAATGGCCAATAAAGCTTCCAAAATGAGAGAATCTAGTATCTTCTTAGAAGGTTCCAAATCAGGTCTCTTGATAGGTATTAATCCTGTATGTCCTTCCAAAGATTTAATTGATATTAACGATAACTTGACAAAGTTGGGGAAATCGAAAGCTTGCTTCTTCTTTCCCAAACCTATGAGACAAGATCCTGGGATCAATGTATTTTGGATGTTGAATGTCAATCCGGTGGTGAAAAGATTCAACTTTGCTACACTTTTATCGTTGACGACGCTTGATCTTAGTTCCAATTATCATAGAACCACCAAAACTCTTGAAAAGATGCAAAGATACTTTGGAACTAAATTTATTCAGCATCCTTCGCAATCATCCATGGCCAACTCACCTGAATTACGAAGAGCAGTCACCGCTTACGGTAGACTGTTGGGCCATGTATTTAGTGATGTTTATTTGGATACTGATAATATTGTAGTATCATTACAGAAAGTGCTACCTACTAAATTGGTTATAAATCGTTTAATCGATCGATATTTCAAAAAATTGTATCCATTTTTCCCTGTGGTGGATGAGAAAACAATTTTGCAAGAATTGGCTAAAATATTCACATTTTCACCCACCGGGTTCCTAGAATCAATTAAGATTAGTCAACAACAGGACCTCGCTAATATGGTTATTATTTTAATCATTCTAAGAATATCTTACTTATCAATATTCAAGAATGTCGAAAGTAAGAATGAAGAAATTCTTTCCAAAGAAAGTGGTGGAGACATTGATTCATTCTTATTACAAAATCCAGTTCCCACTGATATAATTGATATAGCTGATAGATGCTTGAAAGAGTTCAACTGTTTCAGGAGACAAAGTTTTGAAGTATTACAAGCATTCTTGATGAGAAGAATTTATAAGAAATATGGTCCAGAAGAAGGCGATAGTCCACAAAGTTGGAATTCCCAAGCTTTCAATGGTTTAATAGTGAATATGGCCATTTCAATGGGACTCAACCGAGATCCCGATTATTATTATGATACTTCTTTGAACGAACGAGATAAAGCACTCAGGAGAAAAGTTTGGTATTATTTATTACACTTGGATATTGTTTGTTCACTATCATTTTCGTACACTATGTGTATTCGCAAAGTTGATTTTGATGTGAAACTACCGGTGGCCCGACCAGAATCTGCCAACGTTGAAGATTATGAGTTGGAGAAAAAAGTAATACAGTCATATTCCTTAAGACATCAACTTCTTGAACCCATGGGTGAATTAACCGATCAAATCGCTGAGTTTGAAGGAAGAGTTAAGGTCAATGAGGTTTTAAACAAAGTATCTGATTTAGAAAATTTCATATTGAAACATTTCAGTACTGCTAGTGAATATACTGCATCTCGAAAGGGGAAACAGGATTACTTCAAAGTTTTCAAATTCGAATTATATCTCCATGCCAAATATTTCCTTGTGTTTATATATCAATACTTGAACCTTTACTATGAAAAACAGGATAATATTAATTTCCTGTTTTATTTCTTGAAGAAACTTTTTACCATATCATATCTCGAATTGAGTGCTGTGAATCAAGAGTTAATTTATCGATGTGATGAATTTTTCGACGATACTTTTACATTAATCACGACCCCAATACTTGGACTTTTAACTCATACCATCATGTATGAAGCCATTAGTTTTGGAATAAGATTGTTTTGTACTTTGAAAACATTACAACGAGAACCAGCATATGAAGAAAATTTAAAGCTGAATCTTAGTCATCGAGAATACGTGGACAGTTTAAAACGATTAATTGATTTAAATGCCCGTTCGATGAAGCAACACATACGATTAATATACTTAATGGCTAAGAGATATTTCACGGCTTGGAAATCAAAGAAGGGTCATAGTTATGGGATTGGATTGGTTGCCGATGAGGCCATTTATGATTTTAATCCCAAAATGACTGAACGGGCCATATTCAAATTCACCATCAATCATTTGAAAGAATTTGAAGGATTAATTGAATCTTATTTTGAACGCGTGACTGCGTCTTCGACATCAACACATATTTTCAATTTTGTAATTACTGATTTCGATAGAAGTTGTATCAATGGGGTTAATGTGAACGAATTACAACCGGAAAAAATCGACGATAGAATGATGCAATCAATTCAAAGTGATCATTTTTGGATTCATATCAGTAAGAAACAACAAGATGTTGATTCAATTTCGAGTTCATTTAAATTGGAACTCGAACAGAATTCGCCTTCGTCGGTTGATTTACCCCAAGTTTTTGGAGGCAATTTATTATATGAATACTTCGATATGTTTGGAACCAACTGGGCCAACGATACTATATTTGATGACTTGAATCAACCGTTATAGATTAATACTTACCAGAACAAACGGTGATGTCATACAGTTCTTTATGTAAATAACACAAATTATTAAAACTTGCAATTAAATCATTATGAATTATGAACTGAACTGTAACGTAGATGGCTTTTACAATGGAAAGTGTAGATCGCATAATAATAGTATCGTTTCTGTTTCATTCTTCAAGCAGAACGCATTAAGTCGTTAGAAACCCCCCGAAACAAAAGAGAGAAAAAAAAAAAAAAAAAAAAAACAAAGAAGAAAGGAGGAAAGGAGCAGAAAGCAAGATGAAAAGCAAAGTTGATCTTGAAAACTGTTAGATCGGATATTACCGTACTAAATGTCAGGTGCTGCTTTACCAATCTCACATAACAAAGAAATAAGGAAACTGACCAAGTAAGCTAAATAGTGGCAGAATGTAGTGATGATCTGCAACCCAGCCTTGTTGTTGCCCATTCTCTAAATTTTTTTTTTGCAATTTCAATTGGGTTCTTTTCTTTTTCTTTTTGCCGTTAGCGCAAACTTATCCAATTTGCAGTACGCCACTATTATGTTTTTTACTTCCAAATTGCAAATATGAAAACTATGGCTAACTTATTTATCGTTTTGATCATTTGCATCCTGACATAGACGCGCCTTTGGCAAATTTATCTATCAAGCGGGTAATTCGTAATTAAGCATTTTACTATGATGCAATGAAGTGGCTATCTTTATTTTCTTACCCATCTCCTACACTAGCCATGTCCTACGGGTCGGGTGGGGTGGCATACGAACCCCATCCCAGCCGAAACATCAATTGAGTCAATTTCTTGTCTCAAGAGTCTGTCACTGACATTAGCAGTTTCACAGTCACTACTGTAAACAACAGACCGTCTGTAGTTTCTAATGACATACATGTTGTAGTATTGCCCCTCTTACACAGAAAGGAGGTTATGCTCGAGGCTCTTCTTTTTTGATATTGGCAGCCAATTAACCATGGAAATCAAAGCCTAGCAGCAAATCGGATTGTGTCACGTGAAATAAAGGAATTTGGCAGCCCCAGCGCGATAATTTTATTTTAGGAACTATGATGCAACAGCAGTGTGGCTGCGAAAGCCATAGTTTTTCCTTATTATTTTTTGTCTTTTTCCTGTTAGTTTTTTTTTTCTGTTCAGGGCCAATTTCTTATAACAATCAATTTATGCATAAGGATTAATTTTGACATGCCTGTCGTTAAGCCCGTTTCTTTAATAAGGCAATTATCAGGGAATGCAAGAATTTGACGATATGATGCAATTTGTCTCCGTTTTTGCTGCTATCGCTTCTACACCTATCTTTTTTATTTTTTTTTTTTTCTATTATTTTTTATTCTTGCTGTTCTCTGCCTGTACCAATCATCTTTCTATCATCCGTTTTGCTTTACTGTAGGTCATCTATCTCAACAGACCACTCTGATGTTAGATTAATTGATTATTGACATTGAATATTCTGGTACAGTCTTGACATGCCACAATAGTTTCGCAAATAAGTAATTGCTACTACAATTGTCTAATCTCATTCCCTATATGCAAAATTTATTTATTTTTTTTTATATTGTAGTCGCTAATTTAACTATATTGATTCAAAATTAACAATTAATTAATTAATAAATCTGGAAAAGAAATCAAGTTTCTTAGCATCTATTATGTTATTTTTATTTTATTTTCCTTTTTTATTATGGGTTTTGTATGTTCTTTCTTTTTTTCTCTTTTCTTTTTTTTTTTTTTTTTTCATTTGCCGTAGTGTTGCAGACGTCAGATTTTCTTATAAATACTAGTGGGGCAGTCCCAAGATTTTAATTTATGATTTCTTAATCTTACTATTGATTTCTTGGATTTAAACTACCATATATATTCAAATACTAAAGATGGCTTTGCTGTGGCTAAAACGGGGTTCTAGAGAACAAGGTTCTGATGCAAACTCAATTGCCAGTTCCAGCTCCAGTACCAATCCCAATTCCAGTTCAAATGAGAAGGGTGCTGTTGATAAAAGTGTCCGTGTTGATGTTCAAAACAAAGAGCTTGATGTTGAATCCTTATCGTCTGGTGAAAGTCACATTTTCCAAGATCCTCTTGTTCGTGATTACTACAAAAATTTATACGAAAAAACTCAGTATGAATGTCGTGATCATTTCGACCCTGACTTAACTTGGACTCCAGAAGAAGAGAAAAAAATTTTAAGAATCAATGATTGGAGAGTGACTTTTTGGGCTTTTGTTATGTTTACTGGTTTAAACTTGGATAGATACAACATTAAACAAGCTGTGTCTGATAATATGTTAAGCGATTTGGGCTTGAACACTAATGATTATAATCTTGGGAATACTATTAATTTGGTTTGTTTCTTAGCTGCTGAATTGCCATCCCAATTAATATCGAAAAAGTTGGGGGCCGATATTTGGATTCCCACCCAAATTTGTATTTGGTCAATTGTTTCCTTTTCTCAGTTTTGGATTAAGAATAGAGCAGGATTTCTTGCTACAAGAGCCTTGGTGGGATTGTTTGAAGGTGGTTTTATTTGTGATACTGTTCTTTGGATGTCTTATTTTTACAATACTAAAGAATTACCGTTCAGAATTTCGTTATTCTACATCTCGAATCCTCTTACTTCAGTGGTTTCGGCATTGTTGGCAGCTGCACTTCTACAAATTAAAACTGCCTCTAACCCTCATGGTTGGAAATATATGTTTTTAATCGAAGGTCTCGTAACTTTCGTAATTGGTGTGGCCCTGTATTTCTTAATGCCTGCATCGGTGGTTGAAACGAAAACTTGGTATAGAAAGAAGGGTTGGTACACTGAACGTCAAGAAAAAATCTTGGTCAATAAAGTTCTTAGAGATGATCCAAATAAAGGTGATATGAATAATAGACAACCTGTTTCTTTGAAAGAATTGGCAGTGGCATTATTAGATATTGATTTGATCCCCATCTACCTTGTTAGATTCCTCGGTGATATTAACACCTCTCCAGTATCCACCTATTTGACATTAACTTTAAAATCCTTGGGTTTTACTACCGTTATCACCAATCTTTTAACTATACCCTATAACTTTATAGCAACGGTCACCATGCTTATAATAACCTACTATTCCGAAATTCTCAACTCTCGAGCTTATATGATAGCCCTAACGCCCGTGTGGGTGATCATTTGTATGTTCCCATTAAGATTCTGGCCCGGTGCTCAGCATGACGTTTGGGGAACTTACGCTTTATTAACTGTTTTACTTGGTCATGCTGCTATTTGGCCCCTTACTATTTCTTGGTGTTCAGCTAATAGTAATTCTGTTCGTAGCAGAGCAGTTTCTTCGGCTATGGTTAACATTTTCTCGCAAGCTGCTGCCATTGTATCTGCTAATATTTATAGAGCTGATGACGCTCCATTATACCACAAGGGTAATGATGTGTTGATTGCTTTGGCATTTGCTGCGCTTGTCTCTTGTTTCCTTGCAAGATGGTATTATATTTATAGAAACAAGCAAAATGCAAAGAAGTGGAATGCTCTAACTATTGAACAGCAAGAAACATATTTACAAACTACTACCGATCAAGGTAATAAAAAAATCAACTTTCAATTCACTTATTAGAATTCAGTCACTAGATGTACAACTTTCAATTCGTGGTCTTTTATATATATTATTTATTTATTTAATGCATACATGTTGCTTCGTGACAATTGATTGTAGAAATTAATTTCATCTTGATCAACTTCCTAGAATTAAAACGTAAAAGAAAAAAGTTTACTAATATACATATTAGTGGCAGGTTTGCAGACTCTAGTTTTCGATCACTTCATTATCACCTTTATAATGAGCACCTTTGTACATGTAGAATTGCAAGAAGATAAAACTATCTTCGAGAATAGTACCTAAGGACCCCAATAACCAACTTAAGTTTAACAAAATATACTTGGAATCACTTCTGAAGAATAAAATTTGGCCAGCATAAGTTAAATTACCCAAAGTTGAAAATAAAAAGAATAACAAACTCAAACCTTCCACCGATTTTCTTTGATGATTTTGAATGATTTGTGGGATACGGGCCCCCAAATACAATAAAGCGGATAAATAACCCACAATTTGGGGACCAATCTCAATCTTAGAATTATCGTTATCCCCATCACTATTATCCTTGGAACCTGCGAGGAAATAGCCCATGAGACCGGCACCAATAACAAATAAAATTGGTAAGATATATTTACTAACAATCCCGTGATCTTCAGGCTCTAAAGCAATGTCTGTTAAGGCAGAAGATCTTCTTCTTTCCAATAATGGTTGTTGTTCGTGCTCATGTTCACGTTCTTGTACTTGTTGTTGTTCATTTTGTTCATGTTGCTCGTGGTGGTGGTGATGATGATGTTTATTCTTCTTCTGGTGATGTTTAGGATAAATCACAGTATAGTAGAAGTAAGATCCAATCATCAAGGAATCAGCAATGCAAAACCAAACAGCCAAAAATATAACTTCAGGCAATAAGTGTGCCCATAACGAACCAATAAGATTGAACAAATCACCAAGAAACCAGATGGAAATGAAACCAATGGCAATCCCATCAGCAGACTTCAATCTCCATTGCTCTATTAATTGCGGCATAAGTAATACAATCCAGCATGCAAGAGATGTAGACCCCATTATACCAGAAATCTCAACCCTCAAGGGGGTCCCTGATGTAGTAGCATAACCATAACCAGCCTGTTGTAGTAAGAGCGAAAATGCCATGTTGACTGGCAAAAAGAGAGTTAATATGTGTTCGTGATATACTCTGGTTTCCAATAGAATGAAAGAACCAGATGACTTTCTCTTATCAAAATACCAATTTTAAGCCTTGAAGTTTCAATTCAGTTGAAATGAATTAAACTCTAATGAGAAGACCGCGAGTTTTGCTAAGAAAAAAAATTTCCTGACTCCGTAAACAAATACTAATAAAAAAAAAAAAAAATAAGAAAATGGAAAGAGGAATAAATTCCGCTTTCTTCAAGCTCTCATAAACACCTTCAAGTAGAGAAGTTGCAAAATGAATGTAGTCTCGTCGGTCATTACAACACCTGCGGAGAAGAGCAGTCAGGTGCTCGGGTCCGTCATCTTTGGAGATAGCTGACTCAGGTACTCCTAGTACAATCGTAGACCTCAAATTTTTGGCTTATAATGAAGTTGTCCTCCGTTCATTACTCAAAGAAAACCCGATTCTCGTTTCAGTGGTGATCAATCTCATACTACAAAGCGTGGCACATTCACTTGCAATTTCCTGGAGGCGAATCGATGTCTTAAATGGAAGCATCCAGAGCCCAAACATTCCCCCCGCCCTATAAGCGTTTCCACAATTACTCTGTTGAACGACTCGTATCATCTTGGCGAGACTAAGTCCAACCAGATGGTCTTCGTAAGAGGGTTTCAAAATAGTTCAAGGTGATCCCGTCATTTGCAGCCTTACCATTTTGGACGTAAAAACCCCGGGAGTAAATGTGAGCATCTCGTCGGCGTAGGTTTCAGCACGCTGCTTAAATGAAAAAAAAAAAAAAAAAATAGCTGAAGGAAAAAAGCACCTTCTCACTTAAAAAAAAATTTTCAACTTGAAAGGTGGAAAACTTTTGGGTACTCTTCTTTCTTTCCTAACTAACTGAAAAACTACTATAATACACCTAAAAAATGGTATGTTTACCTGTTTGAAAGACGTTGGGAACTCCCGTATATACCTCTCTCATGGTTTTACTATAAGATCAAAAGGTTGTGCACAAGGAGTGGTGCCATTCGTTGTTTAATTTATTCTTAACGAGAGCCGTAAGGTGAAGCTTGCATTTTACATGTGAGCGTTGCAGGACGTGCTTGAATTATAATATAGTGACTTTGCTGGAACAAGTCTTTATAGACTTGTATTTTCATTAATACAAAAGACTTTATTTTTTTCCCTGTTGATCAAAACACGAGTACTAGAAGACTTGTGAATGCTTGGTTCATTATTTATGAATTAAAAGAATGTGCATTCACTTCTTGGTTGCACAGGCTGAGTATCTTTATAATGATACTGTAGAGTAAAGGTTTATTTGAAGGAATGTTCGTTGACATTTTATTTTTTTATTGAGAACACTTTGAAACTAACTTTACTCAATGACCCAGCCTTCCAAGAAAGTTGCTCCAGCCCCATTAGCTACTAAATCTGCTGTTAGATCAGCCCCTAAAAACCCCTTGATTGACTCTACCCCAAAGAACTTTGGTATCGGTCAAAACATTCAACCTAAAAGAAACTTGAACAGATTCGTTAGATGGCCTGAATATGTTAGATTGCAAAGACAAAAGAAAATTTTGTCTTTGAGATTGAAAGTTCCACCAGCTATTTCTCAATTTCAAAATACTTTGGATAAGAACACTGCTGCTCAAACTTTCAAATTATTTAACAAATACAGACCTGAAACTTCTGCTGAAAAGAAAGAAAGATTGACTAAAGAAGCCGCTGCTGTGGCTGAAGGTAAGAATGCCAAGGATGTCTCTCCTAAACCAGTTGTTGTTAAATACGGTTTGAATCATGTTGTTTCCTTGATTGAAAACAAGAAAGCCAAATTAGTTTTGATCGCCAATGACGTTGACCCAATTGAATTGGTTATCTTCTTACCAGCCTTATGTAGAAAAATGGGTGTTCCTTACGCCATTGTTAAAGGTAAGGCTAGATTAGGTACTTTGGTTCACCAAAAGACCTCTTCTGTTGCTGCTTTGACCGAAGTTGCCTCTGCTGATGAAGCTGAATTGGCCAAATTGGTTTCTACTATCAATGCTAACTTCATTGAAAAATACGAAGATTCAAGAAGACACTGGGGTGGTGGTATCATGGGTTCCAAAGCTAATGAAAAGAAAGCTAAAAGAGTTAAAGCTTTAGAAGCTCCTTCTAACAAGTAAACCTTCAATTTGGAACTTTTAACATCTTAAATATCTCTTGTACATTACTCTTTACTTCTCTCATATAGTTACTTCGTAATCAATATCAACGTCTTTCAACCAATTTAAACTCGTAATGCTATTTGAGCTTAAACTGCTTTTTTTTTTTTTTTTGCAATATTTACTGTATAAGCCTGTCACAATTAAGTTTACCAGATTTTAGGGCTTAACCCTAGTTAATCACGTGCAAACAGCGCAAAATAAAATTTTCGCTCTGTTCAATAAAAATTTTTCTTTTTATTTCATTTTTTTTTTTTTGTTTGTGAGAAGAGCCTGCACACGGGCCCCATTCTCATAATGTTAGAGGTGAGGAAAAACTTACTCCCAATTGCTTCGCAGAGACACCAGCGAGCGAGATATAGGTGAATTTTTTAACTACTTATCAAACGAAGTACCCTTCTAACTTCTTTTTGAGCTTCAGCAAAGTATAGAAATCGTATGTTTGAACCTATCCAATACAACATTAAGAATGAAGTCCTAAGAGAGCACGATCCAATGAACTAGTTTATAAGCAAAGAGCCTCCTCCGTTGGTCTTTTATAAGGATGTGAAAAAGTTTGAACCTTCAACGATGTCCCTCAAATAAAAAGTATCCAAAGAGTTAAAGAGTCGAAATTTACTATCGTGGCATGATACATAGTTGAAATGATTCTCGAATCATGGTGGTGTGATTTGCCTGATTGTTGTGTCCCCATGAAATAAAACACCCCAATCCAAGTGGTGCAATCGTATAAGATTCGATCACATATTTATCGACATCTTTGTAATCGGAAACAGTGCAAGGACTTCATTATTCATATTCAATATTTGAAGTTGACGTATACTAACTTATTTTTTAATATAGAAAAATGTCTAAATCTAAGAACCATACCGCCCACAACCAAACCAAGAAGGCCCACAAGAACGGTATCAAGAAACCAAGATCTCACAAATACCCTTCTTTGAAAGGTGTTGACTCCAAGTTCCGTCGTAACCACAGATACGCTTTACACGGTACTGCTAAAGCTTTAGCTAAAGCTCGTGCTGAAAAATCCGCTTAAATCAATCAAATTTTCCATTCTGTATAATGTTTAATAATTTCATGATTTTGTCTTTAAGTTAGTTTTTCTGTTCCTCACAGGGCTTGCTAGGTATTATATAAAGCTTATATCAAATACTAAAAAACACTTTTAATTTATCAGATGAATTGTAGAATACCTCTAAAATTATTCGTTATTGGTAGAATTAGGGCATGAAGTCTATGTGTACGGGTTTATTCCTGTTTGTGGCAGACCTTTCAATTATTTCTCGATGTTGCAAAATCTCAGAAATTCACTTTGCTTTGCTAAGTTGGTTTTAGTGGGCGTTTAAATAGTTTACTGATCTCTTCTTGTAAGCATAGAGACTGACACCAACTGTACATCAAGATGTCATCTGAAGAATCTGACACTACCCAAGAAGCCGTTTCCACTATGACCACTGGACCTACTCCTGGCCAATCAATTCCCAGAGTGTTTTTCTCTAACCTTAACTACTACACCACTGAAGAGGATTTGGAGGCGTTATTAGTTGATTATCATGTGTATGAATAATACCAATTTAACTGAGGTGCTCGTAGCGTTTACTAACATCTTTTTGATTTGTTTTTTCTTTCATTTTAATTTAGTCTTAGTGTTCTTATTCCAAGCTACTCTGTTCGTTTTTCAAGAAATAAGTACAAACCTCTAGGGATTGCATACGCTGAATTGGCTACTTTGGAAGATGCAAATAGAGCAATTGAGAAGTTGAATGGTCATGTGTATAAGGATCGGGCGTTGAAAGTCAGACTCCATGTTCCTTATATGCCTAGATATAAGCCTTCTCAAAAATTAGAATCCAAGAAGGAATTTGGATCTCCTATTAGGATTCATTCAGAAGGTAATGATGAATCACCAAAGCAACAATCTAATGAATCATCTGAGCAAACTAACACAGATGAGACGCTTGGTCCTAATGAAGAGTTGGGTACCCAGTCGGCCAATTCAGCTTTGTCTAAGGCTAGTGTTGATAAACCTAGTTACTCTAAAGATACTTTGTTCATTTCCAAAGTTCACCATAGAGTCACCGATGATGACATTCGTGATTTCTTTAGTGAACATACTCCTACCGCTATATATCGGTACAAATCAAAAAATTATGGTAGAGGGTCTATTCAGTTTAGGCATAGGTCAGTATCTTATTTTATTACTTTTGATATTACCGATGAAGTCGATTTGAACCTGATAATTGAAGCATACGAAGGTAAGAAACTTAGTGGTCGTTTTGTCTTCTTGCGTAGATCATTTGCTGATAGAGCTGATGCAGCCACCAAAGCAATTAACGAAACAAAACAAGAATTGACTACGGTTGTTGAAAATAAAGTGGCTGGTGAAAAAGCTACTGAGGATGATGATAAGGAAAATCAAGTTCAAGAAGTAAAAGTTGAAAATGAAGTAAAAGAACCCACCCAGCCTCAGAAAGAAACTGAAGAAGGTACTCCGCTCGAGCTCAGGAATGAGGAAGCACCCACCATTTAATTAATTCCCATAATCAGGTTTAAGATTGGCTCCTTATATTATTAGTTCGTATGTTTTAAATATTTTATCAATCTACGATGAAGCTTTACAATGATTCATTTTTTAATAAGTTTTTTTATATATATATTATAACACGAAGACATAAAAAGACTAAACCCACAAAACTATTTATATTTAATCATTAAAGAAAATTTTATACCACAAAAGTAATAAGTTATGAGAGAGAGCATTTTTAATCTTGAGTTTTTTGGGTACCACGTAATAAACCGGTTCTTCTGGCAGCAATTAAACCAGCCTTTTGACCAGAAACGGCACCTCTGGAGATAGTAGAAGCTTTACCAATATGTTGATGGTTACCACCACCATGAGGGTGATCAACTGGATTCATGGCAACACCTCTAGTCTTTGGCCAAGAGTTACGTTTAACCTTATATTTGTGGAAAGCTCTACCAGCTTTCAATAATGGTTTATCGATTCTACCACCACCGGCAACGACACCAATAACACCTCTAGCATCAGAGCTAATGATTTTTTTGGCACCAGATGGTAATTTAACTCTGGTTTTACCTTCATCTGGGTTGTGACCAATGATGATAACGTAGTTACCAGAGGTTCTACCTAAAGCACCTCTGTCACCAGCTTTTTCTTCGACGTTAGAAACAATGGTACCTTCTGGCAAAGAAGATAAAGGTAAGATGTTACCAACATTCAAAGAAGCTTTTTTACCAGCGTAGATGAATTGACCAGTGTAGACACCTTCGTTAGCAATGAAAGTTTCTTCTCTCAACTTGTACTTGTAAGGGTCACGGAAAACAACTTTAGCCAATGGAGCACCTCTACCGGCATCGTGGATGATTTGCTTAACAACACCACGGATGTAACCATGACGTTCAGCGTAATCTAAGGTTCTTAACTTGGCAGCACCTTGTCTCAATCTGGTGTGAGCGGTGAAGATGGAACCAGCACCTTTTCTTTGGTTACGAATAACTCTACCTATAGAAAGAATATATTTGTTAGTATTATGTCTTTGAAAACATTATGAAAAAAATCATCATTAGTATCATCATTCTTTTATTAGGATGTGTGGATTAGCAAATAGTCTACGATCATGGTGGGTGCATAAGGATTCAACGACATGGGTATTCAAATAGAACTATTATCATAATTTTATTATATTTTTGCTCTGAAAGTCAGGTAAGCAGTTCGAAGATGAATTTTGAAATTATAAAACGACATTTTTCATGAACATCTCCTGTCTACACTAGATATGCAACTTGATGGATAGGGATCACTTCATTTACTGAAATATTGATGGATGCCATGGGCCAGGCGACATCTTCAAGGTAGTGTAGTTCATTTAATATATGTCAATATGTATTTTGAATGGAAGCTCAAATTTTCATGACTTTTCAACTTGGTCTTCTTATACTTAATGTTAACGCTGGGAATACGTCAGGGAGATGGTTTGAAAGAGGGATGTTAACTGATGATGATGTGAGTACGAGCTATAGGTACATACCCATTGTTAGTGATTGGCTTTATGTGGAAGATCAAACAGAATGGAGAAGTAATAACTAATAATACTAATATTATTCTTATGAGAGTACCTCACTAGCAGAATCCTACAGGATTGAGGTTTAGGCTGTATTCGAGAAAATTTTCATTGAGGTTCGCATTTCCCATACAAACTGTATGTAATTCATGACACAAAATACACTTTTTTAAAGTGCGATGCCCTCAGGGTTTGAACCCTATTCATTGAATTTTGCACGTGACCTGTGTTTTTTTTTTTCTTTTTCGTTTTCTGTATTTGATTTGATAATGTTAGTAGCCTATTTCGGCCCCCCGCCTTTATTATTCTATTACCGGCGCACACGTCTTGACTTATAGCTGCAAACCGATAAACTATACTACTGCAAATTGTAAAAGAACATAATTTTTATTTCAATAACTAAACATCATAAGTATATAAAAAATAATGAAAACAAAAATAATACAATCAAGAAGCTTCTCCCCTGCTCATCTGAGTAGTAGGTAATGATAATTAAAAGTCCCAATAAAAATTATCACTACTACCAGATTGAGTTGTCAAGTTGCAGAAAGCGAAAGGGGAAAAGGAAAACATGAAAATCAAAAAAGAATAAGAAAAAAATATAATGATAAAATGGTTAAAGAGAGAGGAAAAGTCCAATGTTTGATGTTGCAAAAGAATGAATGATGTACGTCAATCAATTACCAGATAAAAGTACCTGGCATTTGAAGGGATGATTGTTGCGCATCAGGGGCGTTGTCACTTCCAGCAACAAAGGATTGTGATCTGTTGGATGAAAGGGCTTGGATTTCTCTACCAAATCCATCAACAACAATACCTGTCTTTGCATCGGCAATCAATTTTCTTGTACCTTCTGGAAGAAGACTTGGGTTCTTACGAATGGCCTCAGTGACTTCCCTTGAAGTACGCTCTTGTTCGGGTCCGGAAGCACCAACCACATCCACAGTTGGAAGGATATGTCCAGTATCACTACCAACGCTTCTTGGGGTGGAGTTATCTAACCCGTAGTCTGAAACAGTGGCATCTATGTTACTACCACCGTTGTAATTGTATTTTGGTGACTTGGTGACATCTGGGTCATGTTTTTGACCATAAGCAGCTCCACCAAGTCCTCCGACACCAGCACCAATACCAGCGCCAATACCAGCAGAACTAACTGCTCCTAAATCTGGTGAGTTTATGCTTGAATCAGATGCAGATTTATTTTGATAGTCGCCTTTTTCTTCACCTGGAATCTGGATTTCATGTCCTCTTTCATCATAAACTTTTCCGGTTGAAACGTCTATCTTCAATTGTTGGACATTGGCCAATGTTTCTGGTCGAGCCTTCAATTTTTCAACAGCAGCAATGGCAATTGCTTCTGCTTCTTTGGTATTGGTGCTACCGACAACAGTAACAGGAATGTTACCATCATCTGAAGCTTGAGATTTACTAGCATCAGGTGCAGCATTCTTGGATCCACCCTTAGAATTATCGTAAATGTTAGTTGATTCGTCGGGGGTTTCTTGGTAGCCACCTTGGGCGTGTTTACCTAAAGCAGCACCACCAACAGCACCACCAACAGCACCTGCACCTAGAGCAGCACCAGATGCTTTATTACCACCTTCTAAAGTTTTAGGTTCAGAGTCTGGATTCAAGGCTCTGCTACTGCTCTTCTGAGAAGGTTGGGTGTTTCCTAGAACGCCTGCATTAGCAGCTGAAGCCAATCTTTGTTTGGCTTTCTCGTGTTCATTGTGATACAACTTTGGGTTGCTTTCACCACCCAAGTCGTTACGTGGAGGAATAGCATCACTGGTTATATTCTTGTTGTCATTTGCAGACTTGGAATGATGGGCAGCGGCAGCTCCAAGTCCAGCGGCGCCGGCTCCAGCTCCTATTGCGGCACCGGCTCCAGCGCCAGACTTTTGACCGACATCTGATGAAGGATCTTCATTAAAGCTGTTCTTAGCATTAGCTCTGTTGGAACCATCGGTCTCAACTTTATAAACTTCCTTTGTTTCGGCATTAATGACTAACTTACCAGAACTCAAGTCTACACCCTGTTCGGTAAGATCTCTAGAAGCTTTCTCGGCAATCTTTGATGCAGAATCTCTGTCTCTTACACCAATGACCTCAACTACCAATCCCTCAGTCTCCTCACGTTTGCCATGAGGTTTAGTACCACCACCAACACCAGATGCACCACCAACGGCAGATTTTTGTTGTTGAGTACTCAAATCTTCAGCGGCTTTGATCTCACCTGCCTCGTAGGCACCACGATACACACCAGCAGCGTAAAATTCTTTTTCGTCTGCATTTGACAATCCTTTAGATGAAGATTTGGATCCTAATGATGCGCCTGCAATACCAGCAGCACCAGCACCAGCAGCACCGGCGCCAATGGTTTTAGCATTAGATGAAGAGTCTTTTCCTGCATCATATGATCCACTGTTCACGCCTTTAGAATAGGCACCATCAGCGGTTCCAGCATCATAGGATCCCTTGTCTACACCACTTCTGTAAGAATTGTCTACCACATCATCTTTTCCCTCCAAGTTTGGATTTATTGCTTCAACTTCAGCAGCACCCCCAGTTTCTGAAGCTGGTAGTCCATGGTCTCTTTCGTGGTTATTAGTAACGGCATTGTTTGCATCAGTATTTGAATTCTTGTTCTTTGAGGCACCATAACCAACTGCACCGAGAAGACCACCTAATCCTCCAAACCCAGCGGCTTTGCCGAAGCTACTACTGGAGCTTTTATCAGAATCCTTGGCAGGGTCAAGTGTTCTATTTTGTCCATCATGCTCTAACCCTTCAACTTCAGCGGCGGCACCTGTTTCACTAGCTGGTAAAGCGTGATCTCTTTTGTGGGTATGAGCAGCTGCATTGTTGGTATCATTTGAATAGCTGGAAGAGGTTGTTGAGGCTGAGGTCAAGGCCCTCACATCCTTGTCCTTATAGTTTTTTGAGCCTTCATCTTTGGCAGCTGCAACTGCACCAGATTCATACGAACCGCTCTTTACACCTTCTTGAAACGCATCATTCTTAATGCCCTTGGTATCGTTTCCTCCTCTGCCGGAAGTTCCAGCCACGCCCAATGCACCAGAAGTGGATGGATGAGTATTAGACTTTTGACCAGTACTCTTTGGGTTGTCACTATAAACTGAGGAGCTCGACGAAGATGAGGACTGACCCAGCCCTGCAATACCAGCAGCTCCAGCAGCTCCGGCAACTCCGGCAGCAACGGCAGCTCCAGTACCCTTGCTTTTATCGGACAAGCTACCATGTTTACCGCCAGTACGAACAAATTCATTTTGGTTGTTGTAAGAGTTAAGTGGTACATCTTGAACATCACCAGATTTACTTGTGTCTTGATTCACTTCTTCGTCAAGCGCTGTACCTTCATGGGCTTCTAAATCTTTGATTTCGGGGTCGTTAGCTTCGGCAATTTCAATCAAGTTTCTCTTATCGTTCTTTATACCATGCTTCTTATTGTGTTCAGTAACAGACGCCTCGGTCTCTTGTGCTTGAGAAGTAGTAGATCCTTTATTCTTAGAATCATCTTCAGAGTCATTGTGGTTGGTGCTGATTAGTCCTGGAACGGCTTGAACTCCATCAGAAGTGCCACCCTCCCCTTCAGTAGTATCATCAACAGTCTTGGTAGAACGGTGACCAGGTGCCTCTCGAACATCGTCGTACTTTTCCTCGGCTTCATTAAGTAATGACTTGTCGTAGTTGGCATTGGATCCACCTTTAGCCTTATTATAGCCAATAGCACCGGCTGCGGCCCCAAGTGCAGCGCCAGCAGCTCCAAGATATCCAGTATTATCAGATGTTGATTTATCATTTGATTGGGGGTCTGAATCATTCAGTGTTCCAGCAGCATCATCTACGGTCGTTTCTTTGGCATTCGTAGCACCCTCGCCAGTTCCACTCGATGGATTGGTCTGGTCAGATGGGGAAGATCTACCCCAACCAAATGATCCTAATAACCCACCTTTGTTCGAGTTTGCACTCTGTTGTGGTGATTCCTTAGCAAGATCTCTGGTTGGAACAGTGTCCTTCTGGCTGTCAGTAAATTCAGGACCCTTTTGGGTACCAGAAGCTGCAATTGTGCCTGCATCAGGGTTAGAAATATTTGGATCTGATTTGGAGGAGTCATCCGAATTGGCGGCTTTATAACCCCCGTATCCGACAGCAGCAGCAGCACTTCCAAGAACACCTCCTAAGAGGCCTGACCTGTTGGAGCTAGCACTTTCGTCGTCATCAATAGCCTTGCTTGAGTTGTCTTTTCCACCGGATAAAGCCAGATTGTTTGAGCTTTTGTTCTTTTGATCATCATTAGCCTTTTTCTTTCCGGCTTCATAAGCATCCTGAATGAGAGTGTGTTCATTTTTAGCACGTTCAGCACCAGCGTCATATGCATCATCGACGACACTCTTTATATATTCAGGGTCAGAAACTGCAGCATTGTAACCTTCGTATCCGAATGCACCTGCTGCAAGAGCTCCAGCCGAAGCCACTGCCACTTTAGCGGAATCAAGTAGTCCGCCACGAGAGGAAGAGGTGGTACTGCTTGAAGCATCATCACCGATGGCCCTAGATGCGGTGGATGGAGAGCTTGGAAGGTTCGAATTGGCCGTCTTGGAATACTTAGAATCATCGAGGAGTTCAGGCTTCTCACTGTAGGCCCCAGATTTGCTATCTGAGTCCTTCAATTTATCGTAACCAAGAGCACCGGCTGCCACTGCACCAGCAGCAACGGCAGCTCCTTTAGCACCATCTAACAAACCTGGTTTAGCACTTCCATCCTCATTGAGTTGAGATGTATCATTTGACACAGTATTGGTTTCAGGTCCAGAAGCAGGATCTTTCTTATTGATGACTTCATAATCTTCAAAAGTGCTGTTTGAGTCGAGGCCTAAAGTGTTACTGGCAAAAGCAGTGGCTGACCCAAAGATTCCGCCCGATCTCTTACTTTGAGTATTGTCGGGGTTAGAATCAAGATCTCTAAATTCTTTAGGAGTAGCACCTGCGGTATTAGCTTCTTCATTTCCCGTACTCTTACCTGAATCATAAGCTCCCTTTTTAACACCTTCTTCGTAGGCATCATCAACAGTCGATTTCTTGTTGCCACTAAGTCCGACATAGCCTGCGGCTGCTGCTGCAGCTGAGGCTAAGCCAACAGCAGCACCTTTACCCAAAGCGGCACCTCTTGCATTAGGGCTGTCATTTCCAGCTTGTGAAGAATCGATTGGTTCTTTGTAAAGTGCGGCTGTAGATGCATTGGTATCGGCACCAGGAGTGTTCTTGTTGACAGATGATGGTGATAAAGATGAATCACCAGTAGCACCAGTAGCACCAGTAGCACCAGCGGCACCAGTAGCACCAGTAGCATTCACACCGCCCTTGTTGTGAAGCTGGTCAATCTCATGTTGGGTAGCGTTGATCTTCTTATCTAATTCAGCAATTTCACGATCATAATCAAAATCATTGCTGGAAGGAGGAACACCAGCAGTGGTAACGTCCTTAGAGTTAGCCTTGTGAGCAAGACCTGCAGCACCTGCGCCAGCCCCAACACCTAAGGCACCAGCACCTACATCACCCGAATCTAAACCTTTACTGGTCCCTTGACTGGTCCCTTTACTAGAAGCGAAAGCTGGATCGACTTGCTTGGATTGGGACCCATTAGCAAAAGCAGCGGGAGAAATTTCAGTACGAGAATCCACTGGAGCAGTTTGGTTGGCTGCAAAACCATCGGTGCCTTTGGATTGTGCGCCAGTACCGGCAGCACCTGCAGCACCTGCGGCACCAGGGGCTGACGAATTAGCACCTGCTTTGTTCTTGTTGTGAGAATTAACCCCTAAAGCAGCAGCACCCGCAGCAGCACCCGCAGCAGCTGAAGCAGCCACAGTATTCAAATTATCCTTACCTTTACCGGTACCAGAAGTGTATTCACCAGCGGAACCTGCTGGGCCAGTGGATGAACCTGTACCTCTAGTAGCACCTGCACCAGTAGCACCTGCACCAGTAGCACCTGCACCAGTAGAAGTACCAGTGGTTCTGTTGGAACCTGATCCTGAAACAGTACCTTGGTTAGTGCCGTGGCTCTTGGACACATTATCACCGGTGGTGGAGTCTGAGTCCTTACCCAAACCAGCAGCAAGGGCACCTGCACCTGCACCTGCACCTACAACCTTCTGATGATGCTTGCGAGCTTCTTCGGTGGCAGCAGTAACACCATGTTCATTATAGGCAGATTTGTTCTTTTGGTGAATTTCACTAGGATCGAGTTGTTCTTCATCCTCACCAGAAGTCTCATTAGTGGCGGTCTGGGCCAGGCTAGATTTTTGGGCTTGTTTTTCTTTTTCTTGATACTGTTGATCACGAGCACCCTTCTTTTCACCAGCCTTGTAAGCTTCGTCCTTAATGGCACCGAAATGTTTCTCGCGTTCTTCTTGTTCAGTATAAGCGGAAGGTTTCGTCTTCAAATTACGATTCTTACCCAATTCAGCTCTGGTGGCTTCTGTGTGTTCTTCATCGGGATTTTTACCGTAAATACCACCCTGAGTATCTCTAGGATCAAAGAAAAACCCGGTACCTTGAGTGGCAGCCGCGTCATTACCGTAGGCTGGGTTTCTATTTTCAGTAATGCCGGTGGTGTTTTTCTTAGTGGTTTCAGTGGTGTCAGTGTTGGAGTTGGATCCTTTAACGGTATCCAATTGATCTTGACCGCCCCTGGCAATAAGATCTTTTTCATTCACGACATCGGTGGGTTTCTTTTCATTGGCAAAATCACCACCTGGGTCTTTTTCCACTGGTTTACGATTGACACGAGGAGGGCTGGTGAGAAGCTTACCAACAGAAGAAGCCACAATCACATTATGACCGGTGGTAGGAGAGTAAGCGCCTTTGCTGTCGGCTTCATGCTTACGCTTACCGGCAGCGTAGGCCTTCTTGAGAATCTTGTCGTTACTGGAACTGCCTGCTTCATCAGAAGAGGAAGAAGAGGTACTGGCGCGAGCAACTCCTGCTCCACCTGCTCCACCGGCAGCGGCGCCAGCAACACCTCCAGCGGCAGCACCTCCAGCGGTAGAGCCACTAGTGTTGGCACCAGAGGCATTGCGAGAGCCACTTTTACTGGACAGACCACCGAGGAAGCCGTAACGATGAACTTTTTTTCCGGTTTCGGACTCAGCTTTACGCTGGCCCTCAATATAGGCTGATTCTACCAAATTCCTCTGGGAAGAAGGTAAGTGGGAGTAAGTTTCGGTATCGGTGGTGGTAGAAGTAGTTTCTGGATTTGAGGCAGAAGGAGTTCTCGAATGGGATTTGAAAGGTTTCTTTAATTTCGAGAAGAATCCATGTTTTTCCTCGGGTTGTTGTACTGGTTGTGACATTTTGGTAGTACTAATAATATTCAATTGTAAACTTTGCAGCTAATCTATTCACGATACGGGACTATTATCGTGGGTCAATTGACTATAATTAAACAACAATGAAAGAAATAAAGAAAGTAAGGAGAATTTTAAAATCAAAGATAAAATGGTAGCAACTAATTTTGAAAACGAATCAAGATATGTAAATAAATTTGCGGGGGGACGGGGACTTTTTGCAAGTTTATTTAATTATTTGATCCTGAATTTAGGTCAATTGAGTTATAATGAAGTTGAAGAGAAGACTAATATTCAATTCAGAACTTTTCAGGAGTTGACAAGGTATATATGGAATATAATCCACTTGTAAGTGGTTGATGACTGGTATAGCAACCCATCCCCCTCAAAGCGCTTAGAATTCCAAGTGAGCTAATAAAAATAAAAAAAAAAAAAATCTGTATGAGTGAAAATTTCATCTCAGTGAAAATGTGCTGCTGCTGCTGCACAAAAAAAAAAAAAAATGCAAAAATAAAATAAATGCGACCTTTTGTTCTCTCGTTTGTTTTTGCTGTTGCTGCATCCATAGTTTAAAATCCACAGTCATCGTTGTTACAGATGACAGATACTGATGACTAGCATTGATATGATCACGAAGTATCTACTATCATTATACAGGGTTAAGAGATAAGAAAAATAAATCGGAGAAAAAAAAGGGAAGGGGGGGAAGCATTCTTCTTAGCCGTCCTGACTCGAATGGTTGAGCCCTGAGTTGAAATGAAATCTCGATAATTGACCTCGAGAAGTGTGGATGTTGAAAGATGTGGAAGGAAACGAAACATAACTGACCGATTGATCGACTGTTTGTGTTGTTATTGTGTTTAGGTAGATGTTAAGGGGTACCCAATTTCATCATTGCTACTTATCTGTCATTAAACTACAAATGACTGATTCACAATAACTGTTGAGCGTTGAGGTAATGATAACATCACTTGCAGTAGAGCAATTACTCGAGGAGGTTTGATAAGTGTAAACCAATAGGATTATTTCAGGTGTGGACGGCAAGCTTAAAGCTGTCATGGAAAATTCAGATTCCAGTTATTTCACGTGTCTATCATTTTTTAACCTTGTTTCTTTTCTTTTTTTCGCAGTCTTGCGCCACGAATGGCCATCAGGGCGACGTCATAATACATAATTACGTATACGTGTGGACCCGTACACCCACACTGTGTTTGTTTTGGGTTGCAACTATACCCAAGTTCAGTGGGCATTACTCTATGAAAGTGACGAGGAAAGGAAAAGATGAGAGGAAAGACGAAAAGAGCAAGCATAGACGTGGTTTACAATTTAGAGTATCCAGTGCTGCTTTTTAGTTCAGTTGTAACGGTAGATGGGTACAATCGCATCATAACCATCCGGCATTTGATTTTGAAATTGAAAAAAAGGAAAAAACGGTTGCATAGATACAGTTAATCTACTGTCAATTGAATATAGTTGATGTATTCTGTACATTGAAGATGCAAAAAAAAAAGAAAAAAAAAAAAAAAAAAAAAAAAAAAAAAAAAAAAAAAAAAAAAAAAAAAAAAAAAAAAAAAAAAAAAAAAAAAAAAAAAAGATTCCTAGTTAATTAACTACTTATATTCGGGCATCTTGTTATTCTTATTGTATATCAATCTCGTCACTAGCCATTCCAAGCTTTCTTTGAGTCCCTGGTTGGCCAACACCGAAACCGGCAATAGTTTCAGATCGGTGGCTTCCAACTCACTCACCACCTGGATGAAGACCCCAGTTTTCAAACTTACCAAGTCCACCGCTTGGGGTAGATCTTGTTTATTGGCCAACATTAGTATAGGTACATTCAAGTAATCATTCCCGTTCTCATCATCAAACCACAGCTCGTCATGAGCGATTTCCATCAAAGTATCATAACACTCCTGGAACCGTTCGGTGTCTGTCAGATCAATCACGAAAATAATGCCATGGCACGATTGGAAATATCGAGACCACATACTTCTTAATGATTTTTGACCCCCCAAGTCCCAAAACTTCAAGTTAATATTGTTGAATTGGGCCAGTAGTTGAGAGTCGGTACTGGTTTCAAACCGAATGGTGGTGGTATTTTGACCTACGGTGGGTAGTATTTTTTTCAGTTTAAGAATGTCAACCGTCAGTTGTTGTTGTTGTTGTTTTTGCTCTTGCTCTTGCTCCTGCTCCTGCTCCGAAGTCACCCCCTTTGATTTCTCCTTTTTCTTACTGGATGCATTATGATCACTATGTGAAGGGTATAAGAGCTTGATATGTTCTAAGAAAGTGGTCTTGCCCGCATTATCAAGACCAAGAATAAGAATATTATACTGCTCTCGTTTGGTATACTGAGTATATAGAGATGATGCGAGATGAAACATTAATGTGAAAGATGCAAGGAAGAAGCGTGATGTTGGGGGAAATGGTCTCTAGGAGCCAGATGATGCTTCAATTGATGCCGCTGTCTATTATCCTCAAGGGCAACGTTAAAGTTGGTGTTTCTTTCTGATGTTTACCATTTGATCCGCAGTTTTTTTTTTTGGTTCTTTTCTCAAATACCTTTTGAGTAACTAACCCAAAAAGCGGTTCTGTATAGAAGTTGGTTTGGTTTCTGGTGGGGTACGGGTGTCGAGAGGGGAATTGTGTGCCCAAATCAGATTCTGCTCACTGCGAATTTTGCTTGTTTCTTGTCTCGCTGTTTCTGGTTTCCTTTTTTTTTTTGTCTTCTTCTCTTCTTTGCTACTAATTTTTTACTTCATCTCTTCTTCTTTTTCTTTTTCTTTTGCTTTTTCTTCTTTTGCTTTTTCTTCTTTTGCTTTTTCTTCTTTTGCTTTGTCGAAAGAGCTGTTCAGAGTATGGTCGATCGAGGCCACCTGATCTTAAGTGTATGTTACTTTCTCGTCTTCAAACTACGATTGCAAATTTCACTCGGCTCAATTAATTGCCAATGGGACACTTTTTTCTGGTTAAAATGATAGATTACTTGATAGGGACAACTGAGTCAAGAGCATTGAAGATAGTTGTCAATAAGATAGTAGAAAAATTATCTGATTATAAAAAGAAAAGGGTGACCCCATTAGGAGCGAGTGCAGACCGGCATCAAGCACAATTTACTAACATTGATTATTCAGGACCATAACTCGGTGTTGTCAAGTGTATTACTTTATCAGCTGGCTTGACTGTAGTCTTTCTTCCAATGTTTCCTCTTCGAAGTCATGCTTCTACCATGACTTCTTACTGGCAAGAAAAAGCAGCACTTTTTGCCCCTACCAAATCCGTATTGGGCAATGAGGCTCGGAAGCAAAAAAAAAAAAAAAAA
>JAJMSM010000081.1:0-40520 GCA_030578475.1 Hyphopichia wangnamkhiaoensis
AAAATAGACTAAAATATTTAGAGAGATACAGCATCAAGTGCTGATCTAAATATTTATAGGTTTGTATGTTGATGACTAGTAGCTTTTGGTGTCAGTAGCAGAGTGTTGTCGTACCCTTGATTCAATTGTTCTTTGTCAAGCACACATGCTTTCTCATCATTCCGGAGTACACGCCTCTACATTCTGGCCATATCCTTGTCTCCATTATTGTCATTTTAGGTGGGCATTTTTCTCTATTATTGATTCTCAATCTTACTTTGCATTTTATTTTTGTCTATTTATTTGTTTATTTGCCTATTCAATTCATTATTTACTTCCTTGCCATGGCTCATTGTTTGTTTGTGATCCAAATGAGTGCTAGGTGTATATATATAGACACATTCTCGTCATCTTCGTAAACGGCATCTAAGTAGCTAAGCATAGACGTTATCTGGTGTAGACGTTGCTCAGCATAGACGTTACTCAGCTAAGTCCCCTTGTTCCTGTTCCTGATTGCCCAATTATGTAGTAGTTCCCACTCAGTGATTTTGAGGCCTCTAATTTAATCGAGTAGTTATGTTACGTGAGTGAGAGTTTTTTTTTTTTTTTTACTATTTTTTTTGTTTTGTTTCTTTTGGCTGGTTTTTTTTTTTTTTTTTTTCTGCTCTTGAGAAACACGAAACTCAAGCTTTAACGCTAACAGTTTGTTTATTGACTTATTGATTAACCCCCAACTATTACATTGCATCCCCATCCCTTTCCTACACTCAAAGATGTCAGCTCCCGGTACTAGTGCATCCAACCCAAAACGTGGATTGGGTAACCTCAAAGTAGAATTACTCAATGAACAAAAACAAGAAATAAGAGAAGCATTTTCTCTTTTTGATATGAATAATGATGGCTGTTTGGATTATCACGAATTAAAAGTCGCTTTCCGAGCATTGGGATTCGATCTATCCAAAAGAGAAGTCTTGGATATAATCCATGAATACGACACTGATGATAGAAATCTCATTACCTACGAAAACTTCTTCCAAGCCGGTATGTTTACCCTTTGATTTACTTTCCATTTTTTTTTTTTAACTAATTTACTAACTAATTCATTTCTATAGTGGGAGAAAAAATCATCAATAGAGATCCCTTGGATGAAATACGCAGAGCGTTCAAGTTATTTGATGACGATAATACTGGTAAAATAAGCTTAAGAAATTTAAGAAGAGTAGCCAAAGAATTAGGCGAAAATCTTACTGATGATGAACTAAGAGCAATGATTGATGAATTCGATCTCGATGAAGATGGTGAAAGTACGTATTTTTCTTCTTCCCAATCTTTCCAGTTTAACACGATTTACTAACACATTCTTTAGTCAATGAACAAGAGTTCATCAATATTTGTACTGAATGATCAGATTAGCTGATTTTTGCATCAATGGTTCCGCCAATCCTTTTGTATATTAATATTCTAAACCTCCTGTTTTTTTGTTTTTACTTCTTGTTGTTGTACTTTATCATACATTCCCCCTAGTTTGTTTGCTTACATTCTTATCATTGTAGTTACTCATGTAGGGTTTTCCTTTGTTTATGCTTTCGTAAGGATGAAGTTATTATGCTCCCCGAATGCACCCGTACATTCCCCGTCCCTGAAAAATTAAAACACCGAAAGAGAAAAAAAAAAACGATGGAAAGAAAAGGACGTGTGCAAACCATCCCTCAACTATCAGAGGAAGAATCGAAAATTTTTTGGAAAATCAACTTTTCAATGATTGGTAAAAAAACATTGTATCACTACACTCTACTGTCTCCAACATAGAATCAAAGCTACATAAACCATGTCGTGGTACTCGGCCAGAAAACGGTTCCAAAAGGACTTGGAAAAAATACCTCGTATTTACCAAGACAGTTATATCAAACGAATGAATGATTATGCATTACCTACTTTTGAAAATAAATTCAAGCAAGTTCCTAAACATGAAAGAAAGCATAAAATAGAAGAAGTTGGTTTTGCTAGTGGTGACTACGTATACATAACAAAAGGCCCCCACAAAGGGACTGTCACCACCATGTTCAACTATTCGGCCGATTTAAATACTGTCTTATTAGCCAATGTTAATAGTAAAAGAATTGTTCCTAAAAGTTTTTGGGTTGATAATCAAACTAGTCATCTTATGGATTATCCAGAACCAATCTCACTCGATGATGTCAAATTAGCAGCTAAGGATAAAGATGAAAGTGGTAAAGTTTATTACGTGGTGGCTAATGATATAATTTATAAAGATAAATATTACGATGAAAGATATAAAAAGTGGTTACCTAAAAGATTTGTTAAACATCATCAGTCTATTGAAATTCCTTGGCCAAATCCTCCTCAGGAACCAAAAGATGATTACTTGGCTACTCGTGAAGAAGTTGCTCATGAAAAATCCTGGGAATTACAATCACTTGCTAAACGTCCTTTCCCAGCAGATGTTTTACCACAATTAAGAAATCCACATTCTCGTCATAAAAAGAAGATCATTAGTGATGTGGAAGCTAGAAAACTTAATGCCCCTGAAATGCCATTATCTGATGAACAAAGAATTTATTTGGCTAAAAAAGCTAATGAACCTAAGAAAGTCCTTAAAAGATTATCACCAGAAATTCAAGATTTTATTGGTACGAAAATCGCCAGTCATCTTGATAAAATTGATAATCCTTACCTTTTGGCCCATTTGGATGCTTTATCAAATTCAAAGATCTCTGATTTTGCTAAAACTATGGCCAAAATTGAAGAAGCTGAAAAATCTGAACAAAATCAGTAATTTAAAGCTTCATCATTTATTACTTTGTAATTAATTAGTTAGACTGCGTCATTTCTCATGTATATATAATTTCAAATTTTCTACAGCTTATCCCAATCTAATTGTAAACCAGTACGTAGGCAATACAAAAATAGTGTTTTTTTTTTTCTTTTTTTTTATGTCTTTTATTTCCTTGTATTTAATTTATTTATTTTTATGACAAAGATAAGTTGTCCTATAACTTTTCATAGTCCAACTTACCTTCCAATTTCTTGACATCGGCAACTTTTCTAACAGCCTTCATTAAATCATTTTGCACAATATAGTCTCTTTCATCTCTAATTGCGAAAAATCCAGCTTCCGTGATAACATTTCTGATATCAGCACCATTGAATCCATCACTCATTTTAACAGCTGCTTCAAAATCGAATTCACCTTGTTTAGCAACTTTAGCCGTATGAATTTTGAAAATTTCCAAACGACCAGCTTCATTAGGTAAAGCAATTTCAATCTTTCTATCCAATCTACCGGCTCTTAGTAAAGCTGGATCTAAAGTATCAGGTCTGTTGGTAGCCATGATAACTTTAGTTTGACCCAAATTATCAAAACCATCCATTTGATTCAATAATTCCATCAAGGTTCTTTGAATTTCACGATCGGCTGAAGTACCTTCACTAAATCTACGACCACCAATTGCATCAATTTCATCCATGAAAATAATACATGGTTCATGTTCTTTGGCATATGCAAACATTTCTCTAATTAACCTGGCTGATTCACCAATATATTTGTCAACAATGGCAGATGCAGGTGAAAATATAAAATTAGCCCCAATGGTGGCAGCAACCGCTTTTGCTAGTAAAGTTTTCCCAGTCCCGGGTGGACCATATAATAATACACCTTTTGGAGATTTGATACCAACTCTGGTAAATAATTCAGGATTTTTCAATGGTAATTCAATAACTTCACGTAATTCTCTTATTTGTTCGGTTAAACCACCAATACCGTTGAAAGAAATTTCACCCGGTTCAAATGTGGTCATATTATAAACTAATGGATCAACTTCTCTAGGTAATATTCTCATTATAGTTAAAGTGGTCATGTCCAATGATACTCTAACACCATTTTTCAAATTTTCTCTCTTGATAGTGTTACGACATCCCACGATATAACGTGGACCACTTGATGCTTTAACTATAAATCTTTCATCATCTAATTGTTTTAAAACTTCCCCAATGATTTGACCAACCGACTGTAATGCTTTGATATCATTTTCAGTTTTGTCATAATCTTTATCTAAATCTCGTATAGTTAATCTTAAATCTTTTAATCTAGCATCCCATTTTCTATGTTCAACTAATTTATCTTTGAATTTTGACAATGCTCTTTCTCTTTCTGGATCAGCTGGGGTACCTTGAGCTTGCTCAGAGGATTGTTCATCATTCTGTAAAGCTGCTAAAAGAGGATCGTTTTCTTCGGCACTCATGATGATTATTGCAGATGACAGTTGAGGGTGTTTTTGATATGAATAAAGTTTCTGGAAATGGCGGTAACAGGACAGAAGCAATTGAAGTGGAAATTGGATGTGCGTGCCAAGCCTGTGATGAAAATATTAGTATACAATTAATTAATGATGATCCGCTGGAGTTGTTGTGGATTACTATCAAGAGTAAGACTCCTGTTCAGCTAGTGATTTTCGTTTGTATAGTAAAATCTAGTGTTGAGTCTCAAGATCAGTTTGGCAGTGGCAAAATGAGTGGTTGTTCTCATATAAGATGGTTGGCGCACGCCACAAGCTAAAAAAAAAAAAAAGTAAAAAAAGCGAGAAAATACCATCCTGCACACATGGGCTAACATCAACAGAGACAGGGAAAACAAGATGAAGAAAAAAAAAAGTTAGTCACTATGATATAACGATTCGATGAACGTTTGGAACAGACTATTCCAAAGCTTAAACGGCTACATCTATAAGATCAAACTTGAAGAACAATGGAATTTCATGCCGTAATTGTGTGTGGTCCTGGGAAGGGGTTAACACCTTTTTCTAAGATCAGATCTACTGGTATTCCCAAAGCATTATTACCCATAGCCAACAAACCCATGTTTGAATACGTTTTAGATTGGTGTGAAAAGGCATTCTTCCCCCGTATCACTCTTATAGCCGATGAGGACTCCTTTGAAGACATCAGTACTGCTTTGGACAATTATAAATTGAACAAGACCACCAAAAATGAGTTGGAACATGAGGCTGAAATCGTTGGATCACCTGAAGACGTTTATCAATATGCCACTTCAATCGATATAATTGCATTAAATGCCACCAGTAATGGAGAAGTCTTACACCATTTATACACCAGTGAAATTTTGAAACCTTATGAAAATTTTGTGATACTACCATGTGATTTTATTAGTAATTTACCTCCACAAGTTTTAATTGAAGCTTACAGAAATAAGAATGAAACTGATGTTGGTTTGGTGGTACATTATAGAAATGGGTTAGATATAGAGGATAAGAAGAACACTATTTTCCAAAAAAATTACACTGTATATACTGAATTGGAAGATGGACAACAACAATTATTGGATCTTTATTCCAAAGAGGATACTGAGTTCCATAAAGCATTGAAATTAAGAACCCAAATGAGTTGGAGATATCCAAATTCCACCATAAGTACTCAATTACTTAATAGTTCAATCTATTTTGGTTCAGCAAAACAAATTTTTGCCATTTTTTCTGAAAATCAACACAAATTTAATGAACAATATTTTAGAACTAGATCTCTAACTAAGGTTTTCCGTGATTTAGCAAGAAGATCATGGAAACATTCCACTTCTAAGGAAACGATCAGTTTCTTAACTTTACCCAAGCAAGCAACTTTTTTCAGATCAAATAATTTACCAGTATTGATGGAAGCCAATCGTCATTTTTTGAAATTACAAGCTCAAGCTAAAGCTCAAAATCCTTCCAAAGAGAAGGAAAAACCAATCGCTAATGTTGGTGCTGATTCAATGATTGCTCCAGAAACAGAATTGGGAGAAAAGACAAATGTGAAACGTACTGCCATTGGATCCAACTGTTACATTGGTAAGCGTGTTAAATTAACCGGTTGTCTCATTTTAAATGATGTAAGAATTGAGGATGATGTTCAATTGGAAAACTGCATAATAGGTCATGGAGTCACCATACAAAGTAAAGTTAGATTGACTAATTGTTATGTTGAATCTACTCATGAAGTTACTAAAGGAACCCAGGCTAAAGGTGATACTTTATTATGTTTCACTTTGGAAGGCTTGGTTGATGAAGACGTTGAAAATGCCATCGATGATTTATCTCTGGATGGGTCTACTACTGGTGATGATGAGTCCGATCTGGAAGATGACTTTGATGATGAATACGTGGATAATGCCGATGGTTTATTTGCATACTAATCATGATACACAATCTATACATAGACTAGTTAGGCCACTTGTATTTTATTAATAATAATAACCCAGGCTACGGTAACACAGATTTTTAATATGATCGATGTATTAACGATGTAAATAAAACCTATATAACCTATATGAAGGAGCCCTAAAGAATAAAATTCTGAAAAAACCATGAAAAAAAAAAAAAAAAGAAAAGTGTAATCAAATCGGATTATCGTGTATGAAGTCATGAAAGTAAATAAATAAATGAAGGATATGCAAGTAAAACAATGACAAGAAGCGAATATGACTCGTAAAAAGAACTTTTCTATTAACAAGATTCATCATTACGAGGGGAGTTTGAATTTGTATCAGTTACAACCTCAGACATGGGGTTTAACTTGAATGAACTATCGGATGCAAGTTTTCTCTTCTTCTTAACAACACCATCTTCAACAACAACATGTGTATTCTTTTTCAGTCTAGCATCTTGTTGAATCTTTTTATTGTCATCAACAGTAGATGCAAATTCATCATAATCGCGATCAGTATCGTAATCAGAAGATGCAGTTGAATCTTCTTGTGATTGAGATTTTTCATTCTGAAGCCTAAGTTTCCTTCTTACAAGAGAGTCGTTCATCTTATTCTTCTTGACGTTATTCTTGAATTTATGACTATGAGTGACGGATAAAGGTGGGAACCCTGGTCTAAATTTGTAACCTGGGGCAAATTCTGGATTGAAGGAAAAATCGTAGTCACCAGGAATATGTAAATCCTCGCCAGTGGCAATCTTTTCGTCCACACTAGGAACAACAACAGGATCAGAACCATTATTATTATTCGTTTCAGATAATTCATTGTCCAAAGTGGCATTAGACTGTTCAACAACATTGGTGTTGGCGTTATTCAATGTGCTATTGTTACTTCTGTTTATATTGGTGATTTCTGCTCTTTTAGTAAGGGCCCAATTCTCTATATCTTCTCCATGAGTAATATTTTCCAACAAATCATCTAAACATTCGAGGTATCCTTTATTGAGAAGAAGGGTATTGGAGTTATTGGAAAGTCGGTATAAGGCAGCCACCGATTTGGCCGCATTGGCAAATTCAATTTTTTGTTTCTTAGCATCCTTATTATTGGCCAGGATCGATGAATTATATAATGCAGCCACCGACTTGGCGGCATTCTTGAATTCGGTCGTGAGTTCACGATTCAATTCATTTACAGACGTCTGGTCGATGGGTTTTGTAGGAGGGAGATCTGAAGATAAGTTCGACAAATCCATCCTGACTAGCAATTCTATCAATAACAATCACAGTGTGATTAAGTCTCGGTGAAATGACGTATAATAAAGGGAAGCTGTAAATATAGACAGTTAAATATGAGTCTGACGGAATGCGTGATGCGTTCAAATTATAGTGTTCTATACTATTCTGTTTATTCTGTTTTATTGTGTCAGGGAAGGGTAGGTTGTGTTGATACGATGATCCCTTGTATTTTTAGTTTACTTCTCAAATAAAAAAATTTTTTTTTTTTTTTTGTGTGTTGGTTTTTGTGTGCGTTATCGTTGTTGCTGATGCCCTCGAAAGTCGCTCCTGGCAACCAGGGGTCGAAGGTTGCCAAATTTTAAGTTATAGTATCACGTGTGAATCCTCGTAAATGGGTATTTTCGACTCATTTTGTTTTTTCTGTTGTTTAAGATTCCACGTAAATCAGCAGAAAACGAAGTAGTTGAAGTAGACTCGACTCGAATTCATCAATTAGTTTTGGTCTTCTTTGATACTACGTCCAAAAAGACTAATTGATTGCAGAATGGTTAAATCTACGTTAATCTACCGTTATGATGGTATGTTGGGCTGCTTTTCTTTATGGTAATTTACCAGAGTTTACCTTACTAACAATTTTTTTCGAATTAGCTCTCCCTCTATGCGGATCAGTTGACGATAATAACGATCCTGCTTTAATGGAACAGAAGAAGAAATGCAAATTGATCATTAGTAGAATCACTCCCAATTCCGAACCTCAGGCCACTTTAGAATCAGGTCCCTTTAATATTCATTATTTGATTTCTGAAAATATCATATATTTATGTATTTGTGATAAATCATACCCAAGAACATTAGCATTCTCATACTTATCGGAAGTATCCCATGAATTCCATAACTCCCACGGTCAAGAAGCTTTAAACAGTACTGCTAGACCGTACGGGTTCAGTTCTTTTGATAATTTCTTGAGTAAAACCAAGAAAATTTATCAAGATCAAAGAGCCCAATCAAACATTGATAAATTAAATACCGATCTTGCTGATGTTAAAAAAGTTATGACTAAAAATATCGAAGATTTGTTATACAGAGGTGATTCTTTAGATAAAATGAGTGATTTATCATCTAGCTTGAAAAGTGACTCCATCAAATATCGTAAAAAGGCTCAAAGAATCAATTTTGAAGCCATGATTAGACAGTACATCCCAATCGTTGGGGCAGGATTGTTTTTTGTATTTTTAGTATGGTATATGTTCTTAAGGTCTTAGAGAATGAGATTAATCAATCTCAATACCAGTTCAATTCTTTCTTTTATACCTTCTTCTGTACATTTAATTAATATACTATTTATGTAAAATAAAATATCAACTGTAAAAAAAACGCTTTGCGAGTTTTGATAAGGCAGCTGTCACGAAAAAAAAAAATAAAGACACCAAAAAAGACAACTAGAGAGCATAAGACAGTTGAGTTTATCGCGTACCAGTTTTTCGCTAAATCACCATCACCACCCTAAAATTATACGAATTGACTATATAGGAAATTGGTTAAATACCTTTCACATTCGCTTCAATGAAATCAGATAAAAGCCCTGGGTCTCAAGCTGCCAATGGCAGTTCAAGCCCAAACTTACCGTCACCAATAATATCGACTTCTGAATCTCCAAATCAAGTTCTAGATTCCAAGAATAGTGATTCCACTGAATCCGGTAAGGAGGGAAATCAAAGTGCTGGCACGAACTCCTCCTTGAGTATAGATCGCAACATTCCCTTGATTCTTGATAGAAAATCATCCTCGACTGGGCTACTACCCAAAGCAAAACCACTGGTAGGCGCGTACGCCAGTGATCCAACAACTGCCATCAGTTTGGAAAATGTGAGTAATGCCGATGTTCACAATAGCGAAGTCACGGAAGGAACTCCATTGCTCAAGTTTCAAAAAAACGCATCAAGCAGCGCAACTAGCATCTACTCGCCGGAAAGAGGTGGTGATAATGATACGATTTCAGAAGAACAAATTGATGATTTCGAAGATGACCATGATTTACTGAATATACTCCATGAATTGATGATTCATGAACATCATACTCGGTTCATCAAGAACAACCGACATGGAGAAGGAGAAGTGTCTAAACAACATGCATCATTTCTTGACTGGAACGTTTTCAATAAGCAGGATCAAACCACCGAGCCATTAGAATTTTTAAAGAAATACGTTGCCATAACTAAGCTGGATAATCTGCAAAATTTCCATCGTAAATTGAAACAATTTTTCATCTTGTCGACTGCTGGTAAACCGGTCTATTCAATGAATGGATCGGATGATATCGTAATTGGATATATGGGGTTAATCACTACAATTGTTTCTACATTTCAGGAGAATATGAAGGAAGAATTTAAGTCGATTGATTATGGTAAAGGCTTGAAGATATCAATTCTAAATAAAGATCCTTTGTTATTTGTATCGATAACTAAACTTGATTATGAAATAATGCCATCTCTGAATGAAATAGACAAAGGTGACGATACACATTTAATAAGACAACTCAATGCTCTTTATAATTATCTATTATCAATTTTATCCAGGCCTACTATCAACAAAAATTTCCATAATAGAATGAATTATGATTTGAGGAAAATATTGACTCCACTTGATTTCCATAATTTTGATAATCTATGCATGAAATTAACCTATGGTTTATCTCTAGAAGAAGCCCAAGAGAATAATAAAAAAGTTACATCTAGATATGAATCGGGATTTGATTTTTTCGTCAGTGAATTACTAGGATCTTGTTTACAAAGTGTTAAAATCACCAATACTACTAGAACCAAATTAAATTCTATCTTATTATCGTGCAAAAAGCTTAAAGCCAAGAATGAAGATAATTCAAGTGACACTGCATCTATATTCCAATCGATAACGTCGAGCACAGCTGAACGAGAACGAGAACGAGAACGGTCTTTAAGTAGTGACCTTTTGTTTTCCTTACTAACGACCGGGTCGACTAAATTATTAACCATGATGAGACCCAAGAATCATCATTTATCCAATCAAGATATTCAAACATTATTATCAATGATACAATCAACTTCCACCAATCAAAGTGAAAGCAACGCCGAACATACAGATCTGACTGAAGATTTGTGGATTCCCTTATGTATGCCCAATTTCAATCCTAATGGATTTCTTTATGTTTTTGTTAAACGGTTTGATCTTGCTGAATATGTGTTAGTGGATGGAAATTATGTGCCTAACCCCCAAGTTATAACCATAATATTGATAAGTGGAAATAAGAATAGTTTTTTCCAAATGCAACAAATTGCGGAGCATATAATCTATAAAATTACCAAGAATGAAACGTTTAGAAACTCACTAAGTAATGAATTAGTATCCTCAACGAAGTTATCGATTTTGTCTGAAATTAAGACATCGGTTATCAAGCATTTTATTTATAAGCTGAAGACACATAATCAATTTTTCATGAGTGATATTGGAGCATTTATGAATCAGCCCGATGATAAAGATGAGGAATTCAATTCTGTTATTAAATCGAACGAGAATCCTGACTTAATCTTACAGTTAATTTATTTCTATTCCATTTTGTTCAAAACGAAATCATCCGTAATTAAATCGACCCCAATCGTGGCATCATCTAATCCCGCTTCGAATACAGCAAACCCAATCAATGGTCAAATCACCACCACTACAACTAACGTGAAGAACAAAAAGCTCACCTACACTAAATGGTATCTTAATGAACACCAAACGGTGACGGGATTTATGTTATCAGATCAAGATTATGAATTCTATTGTTTGTGTAATGAGATGGTTCAACTGCAACATTTGATCAATCATAGTCTTCGAATCATTAAATGGTGCGATAAGTACTACAAGCGGTTATTTGTTGGAAATGGAGCTATATTTTAGAACTATTTACACGAAACCTAAACAAAAAAGGAACAAATTTATTTTAAGATTGCTTGTTCGGTAGCTTTATAGGTATTGGTTAATTTTTCAACGTACGTTTTATGTAATTTTTCGAACTCAGCTACCACTTTGTTATCCGCATCACTTAATTTTTTATTCTTCTTAGTATATTTAGTTAGTTTATGTTTGATATCGGTTCTAATGGCATTTAATGAAACATTCTTATTACCCGTTTTAAAATTTTCCAAATATGCTTTCAACTCTTTAACACTGTCCTTTTTAGTTTCAGTAGTGATAGGGGGTAAAGGAACAGTTAAGGCTTGTTTATTATTCGGGTCAATTTGAGGATTCATATTAAGATCAGAGGCTAATACGGCATTGATAATATCTTTCGTATAACTTGGATCGAAAACAGTTATGACAAATTTACGACCTTTAACTGAAGTTTGAGCCAAAGAGGTGAAAGGGAGGTCACCGTCTTCAGTCTTTATATTCAATTTGTCAAATAGAGTTGGATATGTTTTACCTAATTTGGTATCATTGGCTTGTTTAGTAAAAGCAGCCACGACGGATTCAAATCTAGAGGTAATTTGTTTAATATCGATAATATCGGTGATTTTTTCATTATCAGCAGGATCCTCTTCTTCTTCCACCTCCTTCGAGTTTTTCTTACCTTTCAGTTTTTTATTGGCTTTAGCTAAATTAATCGAGGTGGTATGGAATGCATGATGGGATTGAAAGTTGGGGTACTGACGAATTGATGAATTGATGGTAGGCAATGAGCTTCTAATGACATTATATGGCATGCATTGTTTTGTTGCTAACTTGGAAGCTACCGATCTAATTGGCAATGACGATAGCATCCTTAAATTATCTGGTGGAAATGCTTTATTTTTTGGGGGGAATATTGGGGTAGGCTTCTGACGGTTAGAATCTTGTTTTTTTGTTGAAGGAAGAAAAATTAAAAAAAATAGTAGCTCGGGAAATTTTTCAACCATGTCGTGCGTGATTGCAAAAGAATTTAGAACCAGGCCAGTAACAAAGGAACTATTCTACCTACGTGATTGCAACCATTTACCGAGGAAATGAACTTTTACCGAAGTCATTGAAGTGATATGTTTGTTCATAGTGTAAAATGCTTGTTGCAAGAGGGCCATTGGACGTACTAGAACCAATACGTTAATAATCATACAGTCGTTTGCATTGGCGAAGGAGCGGCACTACATGTTTAAGACGATTGTAATATTATTAATAAATCACAATAAATGGCAAGTTTTGGCGCCATTAGTCTAGAGAGAAAACTCCGAAGTGTAGCATCATTAATTTTCTTCGATTGTTTCACTTTATTTTATGTATTTTTGCAGGTTTTGGGACAAATTTTGAATACATTGGTCAAAATGCTAAAAATTCGCCAAGAAGACAAAAAGAAGAAAAATTCAGCCTCCCATTAGAAGGTGATTTTCAATCAGTTAACAACAACAATCTTCATTACAAATAAAGTTGGAGGGCTGTAACAATACTACAAGGGATCATTGTTGCCCAAGGGAGAAGGGGGGCTCAGCGAAAGAATATACGGTACGGAACTTAAAAAGAAGATCTTAGATCATCATGAAGCAAATTTTTCGGTAATTTAAGATCCCGCATACGAAGCAGTACCATCAAGCATCTACCAAAGACGAAGGTCCGGATTAACTCCGGCAGAGGAAAATGGATCCTCCAGGACAAGAAACACGGTTGTTCCGGAGAGCAGAGAAGATTGGCACGAAACGATTTAAGAGTCTAGACGGTTGAACGATTACAAAACGTATGAGCAGCTACCACGGATGAAATGACCTTGTTAGAATACACTAGAAATAAACAAAAATAATACCACCATGTACTAAAGGTTAAAGAACCCGAATGGACAGAGAGGAAACCGAGAGAAAACGATGAGACCCGCATGGCTGGAACAAGTTGGAGATGAGAACGGATGACAAACAGAACTGCACACAAATCTGTATAATCTACCAGACAAAAAACAAAAAAAAAAATAAAACAGAAAATAAATGAAGTCATTGTATAAATATAAATAATCTCAATTATATAAATACATCGTTTATCTCCCCTCCTCGTCATCCAGAATCTGGCGAATTCAATTCAGATATACTATCCTCAACAGCACAATGTCTTCCTTCTACGATTTATCTCCCGCCGATAAGAAAGGTGAACCTTTCCCCTTTGCCGAATTGAAGGGTAAAGTTGTTTTAATTGTTAATGTTGCTTCCAAATGTGGATTCACCCCACAATATAAAGAATTAGAAGAATTAAATAAGAAATACGCCGATCAAGGTTTGCAAATCATTGGTTTCCCTTGTAATCAATTTGCCAGTCAAGAACCAGGTAATGCTGAAGAAATTTCATCTTTTTGTCAATTGAATTATGGTGTTACTTTCCCCGTGTTGGGTAAGATTGAAGTCAATGGTGACAAAGCTGATCCCGTTTATAAATACTTGAAAGATGCTAAGTCGGGCTTGTTAGGCTTAACCAGAATCAAATGGAATTTTGAAAAATTCTTAATTGATAAAAAGGGGAATGTGGTTGAAAGATATTCTTCAATCACCAAACCTGCTAGTTTACAAGGTAAAATTGAAGAATTATTAAAACAATAAATTTAAATTTTATGAATGATTTATGTATGATAACTTGTTAATGTATAGTTTTTGTTAATGTATGTTCTTTAATACTTTGTGTTAGATCCATGTCTGTTCTATAGCGCCATTTGATCTTAATCACTTAATGCTTCATAATGGCATCGTGGTAACCTAAGGGGTATTTGATCACAGACACTACTTCAGTGTCTACTAACCTTAATCTCCTGATCTTTGACCAAACAAGCACATCCGTACACACAGGACACCCGATACAGACCCACCAGATACATTCCGCCACACAATCTATCATTACATCATTATTCCCACCAATTGGATGCCATAGCGTTAAACGACCAACCTAGGGGCACGATAGGGATGAAATGAGGCAATTTGGGTCAGTATCTTAACCAACAATCCGCTCCTTTTGATAACAATAAAGCTGGGGTGGAATGTATTTGGTGGTCTGTTATCTAACAACAATGCTTACGTAACCCAACTACGATACATTGTCCTGTGTAATGAGAACAAGTACTGGTTTGGGTGTCAATCCAACTAAACCCTAGTGATCTGGGCTAACGGGCGTGTGAAAATTCATAATCTTCACAATTATCACCATATACTAATATGGATAACTGCCCAATACGGTGACAGAGACAGGCAGAGACAGGCAGAGGGGCACACAGAGAGGCACACCGGGAAAGGGAGAGAGAGAGAGAAAGAGAGAGAGAGAGAGGGGGTGTGATCTTATTTGTGTGGCACACGCTGTTAACTTCAAAATTGTTGGATCTCAGTTTCTTTTTTTGGTCGCCATACAAAACAAAAAAAAAAAGCGCTAATAAAACCATGGCACATGACTAGTGGGATGTTTCCCTCACTTTTTATTTCTTTTTTGCTTGTTTTTTTTTGTTTTGTATGGTGATTTGTTCTAATTCGTTCCTTTCCATTCCTTTGGGTTCTATCGTATTCCTATCAAGTCTACTTTTATCTCCTAATTGTAGTGTGCGCCAAAAAAAACCCCATACTATTACTCACCCCCCTTTATTTGGCCACATCTGGGTATCTATATATTACTATTCTTTTCCCGTACACTTTCTTTTTTGGTTCATCTTATATCATATCTCTCATCACTTTCATATCATCATTCATCTCTACTCCACCCCGACTCTCTTTCTGCTGTTTCTACTTGTTCAAGTCTTAGGTTTATCTTCACTCTTACTACAATCACCTTACCTACCGACCCTTCTCTTCTTCTTCATCCTCCTAGACCTACCTTGTTAGTATAACACTCCCTTTTCTTCTTCCTTTCTTGTTGTTTATTTCTTCACTTCTACCATAATTGTTTTCTTCATCTGTCTTCCATTTATTTTTTGTTTTAATTTTTTGTTTCCCGGTTTGGTTGTTTTTTGCGTTCACGGCTTCTTTTATTCTAAGTGTGTTTTTTGGCATTGTTTCTGTACATATCAATTGGTTCATTAGTCTGTACTTTGCCCTAGTTATACCCGCATCTTCACTAGCAATAGTCAACTTATCAATAATAATCAAGAACGAAAGAATCGTTTATTAAAGAAAAAGAAAAAAAAAAGTATATACATTTCTTCAATCAGGAAAATCCCCCTTTAAAAAAAAAAAAAAAAAATCAAGTCATTAAGAACATTAACACTATTGCATATTAGATTTTTATCTTACTCCTCCCACCCTTTCATGCCTACTTAATTTATTACTCCGTTACGTCCTACTAAATCACCCCATTATTATGATTATGACTTCCTCCGTTATGTCTCCTGCTTTACCTTCGGGTATTCCTAATGATTCACGATCCTTCCACTATAATGAAAAGGAAACATTCCCCGTGCTTACCTCTTCTAAACAAACGAGAAAAACAGCCTCCTCTTTCAATGAATACGAGGCTTACGAACAGAAAAAATATTTATTAAAGGATACCTATCAGTTCATTAGACCAATTGAAAATGGTTCCTTTGGTTGTGTTACTTTGGCTCTCAACGTACACACCAACACTCAAGTGGCTCTTAAGGCCTCTTATAAAACAATGGATCATCCTGCCCAAATGGCTCATCATGAAATTGCCATGTTGCAAAAATTGGGCCATTCTAATGAAAATATTTGTCAATTGTTAGACCATTTTGAAACGTCCGATTTTATCATCTTGGTATTGGAATATTGTCACAATGGAGATTTGTATGAATTAATTCATTCTCATCCTCATAATACTTTACCTGCTGTTGAAGTTTGGACCATTGCTAAAGAACTTTATCATGCTTTAAATTATGCTCATCAATTAGGTATTTATCATCGTGATATTAAACCGGAAAATGTCTTATTTGATGAATACGGTCATGTCAAATTATGTGATTGGGGGTTGGCCACTACTAACCGTGTAAGTGCCGAATTTGATGTTGGTACTGAAAAATACATGGCTCCTGAAGTGTTTGCCAATTCTAGTCCTCTTTTCGCTAACAAGATTGGTTATGATTGTTTATATGCCGATTATTGGTCAGTGGGGCTCACGTTATTGACCGCTTTATTTGGTAGTGCTCCTTTTAAACCAATTAGATCCGATGATAGTATTAACAAGCATGCCAGAAATCATACTAATCACAAATCATTGGAATCCGACTACAATTTCAAGAATTTCGTGTTTTACAGTAAACATGATATCCTCTATGATATTTACCCTACCATGAATACCAACTGTTTTGAAATTTTCATGAATTTATTAACCATTGGTGGTGTTGAAGATGATTTAACTGATTATCAACAAAAAATCAAATCAAGAGATTTGAACAAATTTATCGTGGCCTTGGAAAATAACTGGAGTCATGGCTTAACCGTCGATGATGAACTCAACATGTTGGGTCAATTTGATGATGATGATGATAATAATAATGACGGAGTCGATGATTTTGGTGATGATAACAACGATGGTATTCATCAAGTCACCAATGATGTTTTCAAAATGGATGAACACCTTATTGATCCAGCTTTTGATGATAGTGCTTCCTACATTAATGGTAACGTCGTTAGTCGCAGCAGTTCTACTCCTAGCCTGTATAAGGATAACGGCAACATCAGCAATACCATGCCGGTTCCTTCCTTGGTTAAATCGTCGTACCAATCAAAATCTTGGTATGATCTCGATGATGAAGATGATGACGAGGAGTTCGAACGGTTTTTCAGTTCTTTATCCTTCAAAGGTGAATATCGCATGCCTTCTCCTCAAGAGAAGAAGAAGTTGCCAAATTACTTTTTAGAAGGCTAGCTTTCTTTTCTTTCTTTCTTTTTCTTTTTTTTTTTTTTTTTTTTCTTCATTTTGTAAATATGTATCAATATTATATTGTACTAGAGCTTCCATTACTGTAGATTGTCATTAGATTATCGAAATCACGGTGCAAATCAAATAGGGCGTGTGTTATTAGTCATTCTTGCCTACACCGCTATCGCTGTCCCTTCTGTTCGTAATCGGACCCCCGCTTTCTGCTTTGTGGTTTCTACCCATCATCAACAAAGAATGACTGCAAATGAAAACAAACGATAACAAGAAAAAGGCTACGACTCTTTTGTGATTAAACAGAATTTCTCCGGTTTCGATTCAGCTCCGTTTATGGCGTTTATTGAATTAACTGCTGAACAGGTCCGTACATTCGTTGACTCCGCTGCGCACGAATTGAAAAAGTTAATTTTTTTGAAGCAAGCGGTCGTCCGAAGTGCCGGTGACAGGCCCGCAACCGGTATGAGATTCAACTTTTTACGGACCTTGGGACACGACTATTACTCATAGCTTAATTCTTTTTTTTTTTTACCCTGGTTTTACTATGGTGAGAATCAATCTATATGCACGCCTCTGCTTACATCGTCGAATTTTTCTAATTTTTCACCTTGTGGGATTTTGTCTCCCTGTCTGTTCTGATTTCTCCCCACCCGGCATATATATATTGATATAACTACCCTTGTAATTGGATAAATTCTCTTCTACTTTTTTTTTTCCTTTCTTTCTTTCTTTTCTTCACTAACAATCTAACAAATAATCAAAGATGTCTTTCAGAAACGCTTCCCTTCGTATGGCTCGTACTGCCTCTAACCGTGCTACTAGACAAATTGCTTCCAAGAGAGCTTTATCTGCTTTAGCTAATGCTTCTCGTCCAATTGTTTCTAGACAATCCATGGCCCCAGCTGCCATCCGTGGTGTTAAATCCATCAACTTTGGTGGTACTGAAGAAATTGTCCACGAACGTGCTGACTGGCCAAGAGAAAAATTGTTGGAATACTTCAAAAACGATACTTTTGCTTTAATTGGTTACGGTTCTCAAGGTTACGGTCAAGGTTTAAACTTGAGAGACAATGGTTTAAATGTTATCATTGGTGTTAGAAAGAACGGTGCTTCTTGGAAAGCTGCCATCGAAGATGGTTGGGTTCCAGGTGAAAACTTGTTCGAAGTTAACGAAGCCATTGAAAAGGGTTCTATTGTCATGAACTTGTTATCTGATGCTGCTCAATCTGAAACTTGGTCTACCATCAAACCTTTGATTACCCCAGGTAAGACTTTATACTTCTCCCACGGTTTCTCCCCAGTCTTCAAAGACTTGACTCACGTTGAACCACCAACTGATGTTGATGTCATCTTGGCTGCTCCTAAAGGTTCTGGTAGAACCGTCAGATCTTTGTTCAAAGAAGGTAGAGGTATCAACTCCTCTTATGCCGTCTGGAATGATGTCACCGGTAAAGCTGAAGAAAAAGCTATTGCTTTAGCTGTTGCCATTGGTTCTGGTTACGTTTACCAAACCACTTTTGAAAGAGAAGTTAACTCTGATTTATACGGTGAAAGAGGTTGTTTGATGGGTGGTATCCACGGTATGTTCTTGGCTCAATACGAAGTCTTAAGAGAAAACGGCCACACCCCCTCTGAAGCTTTCAATGAAACCGTTGAAGAAGCTACTCAATCTTTATACCCATTGATTGGTAAATACGGTATGGACTACATGTACGATGCTTGTTCCACCACCGCTAGAAGAGGTGCTTTGGACTGGTACCCAAGATTCAAAGATGCTTTGAAACCAGTTTTCACTGACTTATACGAATCCGTCAAAAACGGTACCGAAACCCAAAGATCTTTGGACTTCAACTCCCAAGCTGACTACCGTGACAGATTGGAAGAAGAATTGGAAACCATCAGAAGCATGGAAATCTGGAGAGTTGGTAAAGAAGTCAGAAAATTACGTCCTGAAAACCAATAGATTTGATCTATTAGTATTTTAACGATTAATTTTCTTTTCTTTATATTAACTCTTTATTCCCCCAATTATTCAAATTGGCGTATTATTACTAAATTATCATTCTTCACCTATGGTCTTTCTTGAATGACTTGAGTGAATGTGTTCATGCCTTTTTTTTTTATTCAATTCTATCTTATTTTTATTGTTATTTTTCATGATAACTTATGAAACGATATTTATTTAATTAAACTCTATCCTTTTTTATTATTTAATCTTTTTTTGGGTTTGGTTCTTCAAAACTTAGCTTTGATTTGTTTGTTCTACATGCGGTAAATGGCTGCATGGCTTACAGATATCATCTTCTTATATATAATCAGCATATAGAAACTTCCAGTTTGTTGAATAAACAGGTTTCTAATTTTTATTATTATCAATGAATCTTTCGTAGTGAACTAAGCTGTTTTTACAAATCGGTAAATCAAGAGACAGTCGTCAGTATACACTGGCTATCGCTCCACATTTAGCTCATCCCCCATGAAAAATCCCCCTAATACTCCAAGTCCACACCGTACAGTTGAGAATGCGAGCGAAAAGGAAACAGAAAAACGCAGTCACAACAACAAGTGCTGCCCTGGCTCCCTTCACGTGCCATAGCCCTTTCAGTTGCGTGCGATAGCTAAGGTCGGTACCGGAATTAATTTGCACACCAATGCACGTGCAATATTGCGCTTTATATTCAGTAATACGGTCTTTTCCACCCCTCGGACCTCTTCTCATTCCTTCAGAGTGAAGAAGAAGAAAGAAGAAAAGAGAAGAAAAAAAAAAAAAAATTTCACACACTACGCTTGACTGGTCGCTCACAGTATCAATTTTCCTCTATACTTTTATATTAGAGGTTTTCTTGAAAAATCCAGTTCTTCTTTTGATTCTTTCCTTTCCCCTTTAATTAACGATACAATCACAGTAACAAAATGGCTGTTGGTAAAAATAAGAGATTATCTAAAGGTAAAAAAGGTTTGAAGAAGAGAGTTGTCGACCCTTTCACCAAGAAAGAATGGTATGACATCAAAGCTCCATCCACTTTCGAAAACAGAAATGTTGGTAAAACTTTGATCAACAAATCCACCGGTTTGAAAAACGCTGCCGATGGTTTGAAAGGCCGTGTTGTTGAAATCAGTTTAGCTGACTTACAAGGTTCTGAAGACCACTCATACAGAAAAGTCAAATTGAGAGTTGATGAAGTTCAAGGTAAAAACTTGTTAACCAACTTCCATGGTTTGGACTTTACTTCCGATAAATTAAGATCATTAGTTAGAAAATGGCAATCTTTGGTTGAAGCTAATGTCACTGTTAAAACTTCTGACGATTACGTCTTGAGAGTTTTCGCCATTGCTTTCACCAAAAGACAAGCTAATCAAGTTAAGAAAACTACTTATGCTAAATCTTCCAAATTGAGTGAAGTCAGAAAGAAGATGATTGAAATCATGCAAAGAGAAGTTTCTAACGTTACTTTATCCCAATTAACCTCCAAATTGATCCCAGAAGTCATTGGCCGTGAAATTGAAAAATCCACCCAAACTATCTTACCTTTACAAAACATTCACATCAGAAAAGTCAAATTATTGAAGCAACCTAAATTTGACTTGGGTGCTTTGATGGCTTTACACGGTGAAGGTGCCGTTGAAGAAAAAGGTAAAAAAGTTTCTTCTGGCTTCAAAGATGTCGTTTTAGAATCCGTCTAATCTCGATGATAGATTAAAAATTCTTCAACATAAGCATACCAATAATATTAAAATATTTTTTAAAAAAAATGTCAGCTTTATTTAGCTGTTCTAACAACATCATCCCCATTTCAAAAACTTTAAAAAACTGTATTTTTAAATCTCCTACTTTTTAATAATCATCTTTTAGATGATATGTTTTTTTAGGACGAACATCTACTGGTATATTTTTACTCATATACCTTCCGGAGGGTTATTTTTTCTAAGTTCATGTCACGAGAAAGAATCTTGTATATTTGCAAATTTTAATGATACGTCGTTTTATTTCTAAATTCAATTCTAATTTGTAAGTCTTTGTAATCCTTCTCTTTATTTGGTATGCTGAATTGTCATTGTCCATAAAACCCTTATTCAATTGTTGCACGGGAGGGCACTGCAACCGTCTGAACACCGTTGCAAACTCTTCAATTAAGGCGTCTAACTCTTACTTTGTAAACCCGGTAGTCAAGCCGTTTATTCTTAATTTGATCCTTCTGCATAATAAACAACATTTATTCTAGTGTTTAAATAGGCCAGGAATATCTTCTCGTATAGCCACTGTCAACAGAACTTAAACGACACACAAAAGAAGGAAAAAATAAAATAGAAGTTATCTTTTTTTTTTTTTTTTTTAAGCAATACCTACAAACCCGTACCCTTTGGCTCTCGTATATGCAAATACCGGTGTCATCCTATATAGGGCATAGACTTTAAAGATAAAGTCATTTTTTAATTTTCACCTCAATTATTCAATACAGAATTGCTTTATACACGAAGTTTCTCCTATACTGCTCTGCTCCAACCCTCCCATCGGGCTTTTACTAAGTTTATCATCTACTGATTCTTTTACGAGCTGTCTCTGCATTATTAAGAAGGTGAATCCAGAAAAATGAATAGCGATATAGATGAGGATGATGCTTGGTCGTATTCTTTCCCACCATCGTTAGAATCTTTACCATTGACCAAAGAGGAAAACAAGGAAAAAAACCCCAAGGTCCAAGGAGATGCGAAGAATAAGCTCAATGGCCAAGTTGACAGCGAAGAAGGTCGTGAGACGAAAAGCAAACCTAAATCAGATCAAGATACTAAACTAAATAGCAATGGAACTTCGGACAAAAATGGTTCAACCCACACTAAGGATAAAGGACGCACACAAAAGGGAAAGAGGTCTGATATAAATAGAAATAGGGGAGGTGAAGAATCCCTAAATTCGGACGGCTCAAAAGACGAGGAACAACCGATCGGTGATGTGGATAGTAATTCATCAAGCTCGTCATCGGAATTATCGAATCACGAAGGCATTGATGCTAAGAAAAGAAACAGTCGGTTACAGGCTTTTGCCCCTGGATCTTCCACAAATTCCTCACTATCATCAATGTCTTTACAATCCCCTTTCCTTGTGAAATCGGTTCCTGCAAATCCATATACTACTCGTGAAGATGCAAATTCGATTCTTTCTAAGGAAGGTAAGACCAATGGATTGGCAAGTGATGATGTTAATTCAAAGTCAGATAGCATCACGTCTCCACTGCGGTCAGCAGCATTAACAAATATGAGGAATACTATTCAACTACAAGCTTCCGATGCAACCATAAACGAAAACAGTAATCAACGACAACCACATCTCGCTGAAGAAACGTCAAAAAATAAAAGCAAAACTACGCCTGATTTGAGTAGCATAGGAGGCACATTTGAGAGTCCAGCCACTTCACCCAAGATTATATCGTATCGGAAATCAAGTAATCGTACTTCTAGTGATGCTGCTGCTAATATCGAACAATTATTAGAGCAAGAGGAGAAATATGATCCCAAATTATATACGAAGGAGAAATTTAAAGATACGAACTATAGATATGCCATCATGAAACGTAACACTGAATTTCATCAATTATTCCGATCCTTAGATCTAACCGACAGACTACTTGATGATTTTGCTTGTGCTCTAAGTCGAGAAATTTTACTTCAAGGAAGAATTTACATCAGTGAGAATAATATTTGCTTCAATTCAAACTTATTAGGCTGGGTAACGAACTTGGTCATTCCTATGGATGAGATCATTCTGTTTGAAAAAAAAACTACAGCAGGTTTGTTCCCCAATGGTATACTAATTGAAACTAAAACGGAAAGGCACAGTTTCGCCAGTTTCCTTTCCCGAGACCTAACATTTGATTTCATGGTTTCCATTTGGCAAGGAACTACCGGTAAATCAATGAAGTCTGTTAATGATATTCTTGGTGTGAAAAATGGTAAAAATAAGGAAAAGGCTCAAGAATCTGATAATTCTGCCAATGGATCAGAGAATTCGCCGTCATTCAACTCATATATGCTTTCGATTGATGATGATGATGACCACTATAATGGTTTTGGAGTTGAGGGTGATGAGGATGAAGATGAAGATGACAGTGAAAGTGACAGTGAAGAAGATGACGAAGATAATGCTAGTGAAGTTGATAGCCAAGCAAGTGAGGACGACGCTTTATCAGATGGTAGTTCTGTTGTTCCAGATGCGGGCTCAAACCATTCTGCCAAGTCCAGAAAGTCAGATCCTAAAGGAGAATTGGTAACTGTGAACACTAAGGTCCTAAAATTTAAACCTGAATGTAAATATATTAACATGGGACCAGAAATTCATACCCCAACTTTGATGGGAAAGAATTTCATTAAGGAAGCTAATGAAATCGAGCTATGTAAAGAAACCATCCAAGCACCAATGGGTATCGTTTATGACATTTTATTCGGTAGTAGTGATACTTCCTTCCATAGAAAGTTTTTGGAGGAACATGATGCAAGTGAAATTTCGATGTATGATAAGTTTCATCCAATGGAAAGTGATCCTACCAAATTAGAACGTAAAATAACCTACAAGAGAGCTTTGAATTATTCGATTGGACCCAAATCTACTAAGTGTGAGGTTAGTGAGGTTATTGAACATTTGAATTTTGCAGATTATATAGTTGTTCTCACGAGTGTATCCACACCGGATGTTCCTCTGGGAAATTCCTTCTCAGTCAAAACTCGATATTGTTTCACTTGGGGACCGGACAATACCACCCAATTCAGAACATCGTATTTTATCAAATGGACTGGGAGATCATGGATCAAGAGTGTTATTGAGAAATCCACCGCTGCTGGCCAGGCAAGCACTATGGAAGATTTATTGAAGGCTTTAAGAGAGGAGATTGACAAGACTACTTACTTAGTAGATGGACCAACATTGATCAAACCTACTACTAAAGAAAAAGAAGAAACGCCAGCACCTGCTAAACAATCGGGCGTTGCAAGAACTAAGTCTGGCAAAGCTAAAGCACGTCTGACAAAATTGAAGAATGAAGTTGCCAGAAGTTCGCTATTTGATTTCTTCAAGAATAACATTGTGTTGGCTTGTCACCTCATCCTTGCCTTCTTTTTAATAATATTAGGCTTGCAAATACAGATATACCGTGCCACTAGTGAAAACAACAGCCTTATCAAAAGTCAAATCTTATTAAGCTCGCATACATTATTGATGCTAGATTCCTTAACCAAAAACAGCAAAGACTATAAAGGGAAGGTACAAGATTTAACCAAGGATAATGAATCTTTATGGAAGTGGGTGAATTCTAATTATGGTAAGAAACTCAACCATTTAGAGAAGGCTCAATATCTTGCTTTCCAATTAAACGCTCTTTATGAAGGAGAATCATTCTCCAATGATGATTCAGTTTCTTTTTCGGATAATGTTAAACAAAAAATTTCCGATATAAAAAAACTGGTTAAAGATTTCAATTTAGATGATGGAGGCAATGCCAATGGGATTATATAACCATTTCAAAACTTCATTTCACATATTTATTCTTCCAATAATATGTTCCATTTTATTTTACTTATGTTTTCCATTTTGTTGTTGCTTTTTTTAATGCCATTTATGCAAATTTCACTTTAATTCTCTTCTTTGACCCATTCATATTTAATTAGTTACGAAATTAGAAAAGTTTATTATTATGTACAATAATGAAATGTATAGTCATATATCAAAATTGAGTTCATATAAAAAAGGAATGTGTATTGTGACTATGTAACAAATATGGGATAAAGTATGATCATTTTCAACATCATGCTTTGGGAAACTATGTACAGTAAGATGGTAGTCGAGAATAAGAGCAGCGAAGGATTAACAGACTCTTAATTTCCCATCGACATTTTCCATCTCGGTTTTCTCAATGACATTAACGTCTTCAATTGTATGTACAATGATTTGATCATTATCTTCATTTAATTCAAAAATAAATAAACCAGAAATTACTCGTTCAAGTTTTTTCTCTTCTTTGGTTAGCCCAATTAGTCCAGTGGTCAATTGAGACAATAAGTTTTTAATAGAGGGCAGGGTTAACTTACCTTCACTTGAAGAATCAGCAAGTTTATCACGATTTGATTGAGGATTTTTAAGAAACTTCAGCGTATCGAATTTAGACCAGCTATGAGAACCCAATTTTGCGTCTGAAGTAGAATGGAAATCATCGTCACTCAAGCTTTTGTCGTTGCTAGATACTTCATCTTGATCACGAGTGGATAAGTGGAAACATCCTTCTGAACAGGTGGTCCATCGTACATATATCTTGGTGGTATCCGGGTAAACACAATGGTATTCAAATTTAGGATCGGATGAGCTTGACTGAGTGGCTCTTATTGATTGGATATGTAATTTCACTTTTGGATTGAGTACCACCGAGGTAAGGATGAGTTGTAATGTCTTGAATGTAGTATAATATGAAACATGACCTTTTATATTGGGTAAAAAAGCATTAAATTCAGCAAAATGAGTAGGACATATACGTAATAAAACATCCGATGCAATTAATTGTTTTGGAATAGATTTGGTAAATATGTGAGGAACATGAGTTTTGATTTCATCGATCATGGATCCAAGATTAGCCCGCTTATTCTGTTCCTTAGGATCAGGGGTATCATCAGGAGAATCGGTATCGTCCTCAATATTTTTATAATTGACGATATAGTTCTGGGGATTGACTGGCTTGTAATGGGCAATGCGCTGAGGTGAATAACGAGGGGCGGCGCGAACCAGCCCTGGTTTGTTTATTGGAAGCTGATAATTAGGTATGAAATGTGACTTATCCTTATCAATGAAGTTCCCACGAGAAATGGAACTGAGCTCTGATAGCGGAGAAGAATTAATAGTTACATGACCATAGCCACGGCTGATCAAGGATCGGCGACAATTTATTCGAAGCAGAAGTTGTTTCTGATGACGGAACATGATTTTGGATAATTATCGACGACTATTTATCTTTACCGTGTAAAATTGTTTTCAAAATGGCTATAGGGTTTATTCACTCGAAAATCATAGGGGCGTACACATGAAAGAAAAGAAATTCAAAGTCAAACACGATAATAACCGGCCTGTATGTGATAAGCGTCTTCAATGGCTGGTTCCTGGATGAATATGTATCTCGTATAGTAAACTTTTCTAGAAAAGAATCGTCATTCATCTATCTTAATTCGATGGTTATCATTCTCATGCCTCTGTATGGAGAGTTTTTAAATACTGGTGGTTGTCCTGCAGACAACCCCTCTTTCTTATTTCTCTACTTTTTTATTTTTTTTTTTTTTTTTAGTGGTGATTTTTTTCTCAGTGGGATGATCCTAAAAAGGTGCCATTTTTCCTGTCTGGTAGTTTATTTTTGCATTGGTCAAGACTGTAATTGCAAAAAAAAAAACAAAGTCAATCTGAATCTACAGTCTAAGGCAAGATGTACTCAATTGAAAATAGATGATGAATTGGTACGGTCACATTAATGATATTGTTCAATTGAGTACTAGCATGAATAGGCTAATAGTAAGTGGTAGGAAAAAGTACACGGTGTTTCAACTAATTGAATGAACGTTAGTTACTTATACAATACATATATACGGAAAGAAGGAGGTCAACTTTTTTTGAAGACGCAAAGAGAATATATAAGGAAAAGAAAACAGAAAAAAAACAGAAACAAAATATCAGGAGTAGATCAACCACTCCATGAATTCACACCGTTATTGACATCATATCACACTTAGTTTTTTTGGTCAGCTTCCAAAGGAGTCAAACGTAAGTAAGGTTTGATGATTCTGAATTTAGGGAACAAGGTCTTGGCTTCTTCGTTAGAGACACTTGGGTGAACAATGACATCATCACCTGGAACCCAGTTGATTGGGGTGGTGACTCTGTGTTTGTCACCAGTTTGTAAAGAGTCAACAACTCTCAAGACTTCGGCGGTGTTTCTACCGGTGGAAGCAGGGTAAGCCAAGATTAATCTGATCTTCTTCTTTGGGTCAATGATGAAAACAGATCTGATGGTGAATTGAACACCCTTGTCATCAACATTGGTAGCGTCTTGGTAGTCAATCATGTCGAACAAGTGAGCGACTTTTCTTTCTGGATCAGCAATGATGGGGAATTTCACGTTAGAACCGGTAACTTCATCGATATCCTTGATCCAAGCTTTATGAGAGTCAGTGTTGTTAGCAGATAAACCAATCAACTTAACACCTCTTTTGGTGAATTCTGGTTCCAATTTGGCGAAAGCACCCAATTCAGTGGTACAGACTGGAGTGAAATCATCAGGGTGAGAGAATAAAACAGCCCATGAATCACCAAGGTATTCGTGGAAAGTAATTGGACCGTTGGAAGTTTCAGCGGTGAAGTCTGGAGCAGTAGAACCTAATCTTAAAGTTTGATGAGTGGAAGACATTATGGGAGATTGTTAATGAAGACTAAAGAAGAAAAAGAGAAAGGAAAAAAAAAAAAGTTAGCTTTGAAAAATTGTGGAAACCAATTAATATATATATATATTATTTAGTAAATACAATGGTCAATGGAGCCAAATTTCGTGAAATTGGTAATTATTCCAACTAATAATCTTCTCCCGTCCCACCTCCCCCATACTAAAATAGATTGATCTGGTACTTAAAGCTGGTTTCCCGCATTTTTCACTAGTAATAAAAAAAAAAAAAAGAATAAAAATTATATTTGCACATCTCACGTGTTTTCGCAGCGTTCCCACTGTAAATTACGTACACAGTTATAATTTCACTAAAAGAAGAACACTAAATAGGCTACTTTCTTAGCATTTTGCATTATTGCGAAATATTCTAATCAAATGTAGAAGTGGAAATGGACATAGACACGGAAATGGAATTGATTATGAGATTTACTTATTGCAACTTTGCAAGGATGCAAATGGAAGTATGGCTGCAGCCAATTATGGGTTAAGGCGGTTTACTTTTATTTATCGGTATATAGTTACAAACTTTATTCATTGGTGATGATATCCACTTTATCATAAGCTTCAGCCTCGACGTCGACACCAAAATCATCCAAGGTTTCTCCCATATCATTCATCCATTCTTGACGAGCCAAGTTTAAGCGAGGATCTAATCGGCGTCTCAATGCCCCCAATTCTTGTGGTCTTATCTGATTATCATCTGTCAAGAGTTCATCCAATGTAGGAGTATTATTAAGAGAATCAACCGTTAATTCTTGATGCCCTCCATCTGGTGGCCAAGGTAATCCCAATTGATCCTCTTCGACGTACTCACTCTTGACAAATGTATACCCGTTGTCACGAGGACCACCCCAAGGTATTAACCACATCCAAGGGTATCCACATGCAGTGACCACATTTTTCCACATGCCTAAATCATAGGGGAAAACCATATCATCCATGGTAAATTCTTTAGGAACTAAACTGGTTTCGTGTTCATCTAACCTTGCATTAATTTCGGCTTCAGTGGGTTCGGATTCAGCATCTTCTAATTCATCTTCACGTTGTGCCAATTCTTCGTAATATCGACTTTCTCGATTCCAAGAAGTCAATGCGGGCATTTGTTTCTTATATAATTTGAAGTAATTCTTACGAATTTGAGCCCAAAATCGTTCACTATAAAATTGCAGCTCAATTCGTTCTCGTTCCCATACTTCAATTTGAGTCATCCCACTAAGTAATAAATTATATAAACATCGAATTAATAAAATACTAATTGATACCACCACGAAAAAATCAACCGGGAGTAGAAATAACACAGCACTCATCTCTTTCTTACTTATAAGATAAGAGGGTAAGTTACGATCTTCATAATACTGGGCGACGCGTTTACATAAGTGTATCAATAATAATGAGGTGGTGAATATCACACTGATTAAAAATCGAAGAAAATGGGGGTAGTTCCCATGGCCAACACAATTGTTGGTCCAAGGACAGTGATGGTCCATCTTCATCACACATTTGTTGCAAGTACGACAATGATGCGTTCTTTCTGGTTTATAATTATTGCATTTTTTACACCAACGACGCCATTCTCCCACTTTAGGAGTGAAATTGGCCGGAGGACTACCAGGGTCCTGGAAAATTGCCCATATATACGTGATCCAGACCACGCAGACGTATACTTGGAATCTAATTTGCTCCTCTCCAGACATATGATACTGAAGTACAAACCAATGCGACCCATACGCTAAGACCGTAATGATAACACATGGTATCTTTTATTCATTAGTTAGTATAACCTTCACAGATCAAAAAAAAAAAAAGGAAAACACGTAAGTCATGTCAAAATCACGTACAGCGACACCTAGCCAGGGCCATTTGAAGGTAACAGCCATTGTTTGTGGGTGATGATTGTATTGGCCAAATCAGTTACACCGTCTTCTTATTTTTTATACTTGTTTAATATTTTTTTTTTTCAATCTTTCTCACAAATGTATGGGTGTACGGATGCTGTACACCATTTTTAAATGCGCTCGCATTTTCTCTTATGGGTGGCGATTGGGGCAAGTTCAAATTGGAAATGGAAAACTAGTTCTACAAAACAGTTAAATACTATCAATCAGTAAATCATCTACACAAATACATCCAATTGGATAGCCCAGGACTTTTTTTTACCCTCAAAAGTTTTAATCAAGAATAGACTCCATTCCTCCCGAAGCTAGTAGTTTTTTTTTTGTCTTTTTCTTCTATCCACATTCAAGTTAAAAGTTTGATTTCGCATATAACATGTCCTCGATTGGTACTGGGTACGATTTATCCAATAGTGTTTTCTCTCCCGATGGGAGAAATTTCCAAGTTGAATATGCCATGAAGGCAGTTGAAAATGGGGGTACTTCCATTGGTATCAAGGCTAAAGATGGTATAGTATTAGCAGTTGAAAAAATCATAAATTCTAAATTACTCGTTCCTGGTAAAAATAAACGTATTCAAACCGTTGATAGACATATTGGGGTTGCCTATTCCGGTTTATTGCCAGATGGTCGTCATTTTGTTAATAGAGGTAGAGATGAGGCTCAATCTTTCAAATCCATATATAAAACCCCTGTCTCTGTTCCTCATTTAATGGATAGATTGGGAATTTATGTACAGAACTACACCTGTTACAATTCAGTCAGACCATTTGGGATTGTGGCCATCGTGGGTGGTGTTGATGATAATGGACCTCATTTGTACATGATCGAACCAAGTGGAACCTGTTGGGGCTACACTGGTGCTGCCACCGGTAAAGGTAGACAAACTGCCAAATCAGAATTAGAAAAACTTAATTTCGAAGAATTGACCGTTAAAGAAGCCGTTAAACATGCTGCTAAAATCATTCATCAAGCTCACGAAGATAATAAGGATAAGGATTATGAATTGGAAATTAGTTGGTGTTCCCAACTGGAAACTGGTGGTAAGCATGAATTCGTACCAGAAGACTTGTTACAAGAAGCCATAAAGTTTGCTCAAGAAGAGGATGATGAAGATGATGAGGATGAAGATACAGAAATGAGAGGTGATTAGATTTGTATAGTTGATCAGGTTAATCTATTTTTTGCAGTTTACTAATGTACATGAGCATTATCATTTGCTTGGCCAGTAAGTCCCTGTTCTATTTTAACTTTACTCTTGTTCTTCCGACATTTGACCGATGAAAGAACCATTTTACCCAAATCAATGCGCCAATTCATATGAATTTTTGCCCATTTTCATCAGTTTTACCACTTTGGTAGTCTATATTAAATTCAATTTCCCACTAAGATGCCTGTAGGTAGCTTTCATTCTCCGGTTGTGATCACAATCTCCCCAAACCCAGCCAACTCATGGGTCAACTTCTTGTGCGCGTACACCATCACCAAAAACTGGTAAGGAAAAAAAAAAAATAAAAAAGAACGAAACAAAATGTAAACAAAACAAAAAACCAGATCTGTAACAATTCTAGAGCAGACATCACCATAATATATATAATTGACAATTAAAAGTACACTTTACCAATTTACAACCTTGTGATCTCCCAATCATACAGTTGATGCTCTATCTTCTTATCGAGAATGTCCTTAAACACTGAGGACAGTGTCAGTTTCAGTGCGCGCGATACTGATTATGATTCGCTTCTGCGACAAGAGGCTTCCCCTGGTAATAACCTCGACAACGGCAGTTTTACCAATTCCCATATAACCAGTAAGGACGATTACTTATACTCAAAGGATAGCGAAAGCCAGAAAGGTCAAGAACACAAGGAAGAGCCAAACTACACAGACCCAAGTCTGTCGCAACAGGTATTTCTGAGTTCTCCTTCTCCTTTTCATTTCTCATATGCTTCCCAGTCATCCACTTCTCCATCACCTGTACGTCTTCCCACCTCCAATTCAGATCCAAGTTCAGCCCCTACATCGGCCCCTGAATCGGCGCCCCCATCGGTGTCGGCGCCCGAGTCATTCAAAAATGATATTCCTCCCATAGAAGAGGTCACTGAAGATCCTATTCAAGAATCAACACAATACTCTTTCTCAACTTTTCCCAAAGAGGCTCACGACTCGCTACAACAACAACCAAGATCAGATGATCACGATGATATATCTGCTCGAGACTCTGAAATAGATCCTGTTCAAACTTCTACTCAAAGAATCCACTTCGAAGAAGAGAGTAATATCGACCAATCCAATCACTCAGATATAACAGAAGAATCAAGTGCTTTCATAACAAATCCAGACATAAATTTAGATCAAGATAGTCATTTAGAGAGTCCCAAACAGGCAAGTCAAGCTTATAGTCCTGGAATTGCATCTAGACAAGGAAGTGAAGTCGACGACATATACAAGCAAAACGCAGGTGAAAACAAATCGGACCAAGGATCACATCATAGTATGGATGACAGTATCGTCAGCTTAAAAAAATCATTGGCAAGTTTTAGACCATTCAACGTGGATCATGATAGCTCAATCGACTTTGACAATGTTGATTTTGATGAGAGCTTCGAAGATCAAAAGGAAAATATTCATATAAAAAATCAGCATAAGTCCATCGATTCATTTGAGTCCGTGGTGAAGCGATTCAAGAACAGTCCCCACCGGAAAAACTCCTCGTGTTCACAGGACCAAATTTCGGCCCCCACATCTGCATTATCAATTGAAGATACCCTGCCGTCAAAATCTGTATCTACCCTCCATAATCTGCCCAATAAACAAGTAGGGGATGATCTGTTGTCCGAGCCAGCAAACCAACTGTTACCTAACAATGAAGAGGTTTTAATCAAATTTAATAGGCACTTCACAAATGAATTTAATCTGCCACCCAAGTACAACAAACTGATATCCCCTGGTGGGAACCTGCCCTTAAGTAACTTTCAATCCCCACATGGTGGGCTTGATAGCTTGAAGAATCTGCCTGGTCAAAATCCAATCAATGGCAGCAAGAGTGCTAAATCACTGCCACTCCGCTATCAAAGTTCTACCAATGATAGTAATGACAGTGTGAATGGAATAAATCAGAAGAAACTGCACGATAATAAAAGTAATGCCTCCAGCAAGAATAATCTGCCTCTTAAAAAAAAACCTCAAGGCAGGGGTAACTCGATAAACAATGATGATACGTTCAACAGCGTAACCTATGACTCCCTAGATAGTACAAGGTATAATGAAACTCAAGCCCAATTGGATCGTGATATTGACATTGATGATAGCTCCAAAGAAAGAGCCAAACTCGAAAAACTTAAGGCAAAAACACAAACTCCATGGAAAATACTAAGAGCCCCTTCAAATTTTGGGCTCAATGAACAACATGCATCTGAGCCTGTTAAGACACAATTGAACAAGGGGACTGGATTTAGCCATAATAAAACCCTTCTGTTAGCATCAACTTTCCAAAATGGTGGCGATTTTTCCAGTAATGCTTCTAATGCATTCAGAATAAATGAATTAAATAAACAAGTGACAGGCTATAAGATTCAGATCAAATTTTTCAAACAGTTTCTCCAAAATTTAATAGACAAGTCTCGTCAGCAACAAGAAAATGCTAACTTTGATAAGCTGATGCTTGATCTCAATGAATTAACTCGCTTCCAAGATAATTTCGATGTCTTCTCACCTACTGAATCTCAAAATGCACAACAAGCAAGTTTACAGCGTAATGAAGAAAATCTTGCCAAGTTACAAGATGAGTACCAAAGTCTATCCCAACAATATGACGAAATATTCAACTTAAATAAAGATTTATATGCTAACTTGGAGGAATTTCAGCTTCAACTCCAAGATAAGGATTTCCAAATGCAACTGCTCAATAAGAACTATGATAGCTGCATGACCATTGCCCATGAAATTATTCAGATCTTGCTAAGTGATCCCCGTATTGACGAGGTATCACGTATATCGTTATTACGTTGCCTTGATAACCAATATGTAGGTATTGGTTTGAGCGATAACCTCAACATGAAGCTTCATGTCATAAGATTGGAATTAAGTAAAAAATTCGAATTTTTCAATGATTCAATCCCCTCTGTTCCTACCACTAATCGGATGAGTCAGTCGCCATCGGTAAACAATCAGGAATTAGAATATGACAACAACCATATCCATGTAATAGAGAACTTGATGCTGTTGTTGGAAACCCTTAGATCGGAGCTTGATTCCAAAAGTCAAGAGGTAGAACGATTGGAATATGATATAAGGAAAGAAACCGAAGAGGCACGTGTGTTGAAAGACAATCAGCAATTGATCGAAGATAAGTTTATCCACTTGTGTCAGTCATTGGAAGATGAAAGAACTAGACAATTGAGTCCCTTCAGAGATGAAATAAGCAGGCTCCGCGAGGAAAACACTCGCCTTGCCAATATCAATAGAACGGTTGACACTAAATTTGAGGAGTACCAACGTATAATTGATGATTTACAAAGAGAAGTGAATGAATTCAAGGATTACACTTCTAGAAGAGACTCATTAGCTGAAGAGTCAAAGAGCCGTAATCCTAATAATTCCTCGATATTAAGGGGAAGTTTTGCTGTTGATAATCACAATGATAGCATTCATGAAGAGGTCGTACTTCTTCATAAAGAGTTTAACTCACTCCAGAATGAGTTCAATGCTCTGACAGAAGAACATCGAAAGTTGCAAAATGATTCCTCGAAGACGATATCTTCTCTTACCACTCAGCTCGCAGCCAAACAGAATGAATGCCTGTCATTGAGGGCTGAAGACATGGTGACTGATAAGCTTAAACAAGAACTCGATCTCTCGGTTGAGAAGCAACGAATTTTGAAAGCTGAGAAAATAAGACTTTCGTATAAAGTGGATTCTCTCAAAGAAGACAAGGACAAACTTCAAAACACGATACGAAGTCTTACTGATAAAGTTACTGCGTTGACTGTTGCAGATACTGACAATGAAAAATCTTCAAGTGAAGCTAATGAAAAATTCATCAAACAGCTAAACATTCTTGAGTTTCAATTTGATGCTCTTGTTCTGTTTGATGTATATCAATTTCAAAAATTATTAAAGTCTTTTAACAAAATTGCTGATGATGCATCTCTCAAGGAGCCTAAGAAAAAGATAGAAAATTTGGCGAAGAACATTAATAATTACAATAAAAACAACCTGTCTGGTGACTCAACTCCTTGGTCCTCTAGTGGGATTAGTTTAATCAGGGAGTACCATAAATCGATCTTTGAATACTTTGCCAGAGCTGTTGATATTATTGTTAATGATCATGTCAAATTGCTATTGAAAGAAAATGATTCAAACTCCAAGACCGGTGATTACATCAATAAGTTACATAGCCGAATCGACCAGTTGAATATGATCAATGATAGCCTTTCGAAACAAATCGATACCTACGAACTAAATGAAAACTCTAACAGCGAATTCAGTACCTTGAATAATACAATGTCCTCACCCAGATCAAAAATGAGAATCGAAGAATTGTCTAATAGGTGGAAGGCTGAACGAGAAGCCAGAGTTTACGAGTCAAAAGAAGCACAGAGGCGCTTGAAAGAATTGGAAGAGGAGAATAAGCGCCTAAGGGATTTACTAAATAACCAGCACAAATAGAGTATTAAATGTGTGTTCATTTTTATAGTACTTTTTTTTGTAGGGTTCTTTTTTGGGGCCATTTTTTATTTATCTGAAAAACGTTACACAAACATAATAGTAATATACACGCACAACCATCGTCCATAAAAAAAAAAAAAAATCAACGAGGAAAATTTTTCAGTGCGGACAGTTGATAGAGTTGATATTTTTAACATCAACATCGACACTAACTAAGGTCTTTAAGTTCTTTTTGATCCATACATAAACAAAAATGTCTGACCAAGAATACTATGACGATCTCGAAGCTGAGATTAATGTCGATGAAATCGATTTCTCAGACTTAGAAGCCAAATACGCCGTTAATCCTCATTTCGGTTTAGATAACTATGTTGTTGTTGATGGTGCTCCAATTGCTCCTGAATCCAAGGCCGACAAATTGACCCTCGTTTTGAAGAAACTTTTCAAAACTGTTGGTAACGTTGTTGAAGGTGATGAAGGTGTCTACATGCCTATCGAAGGTGGTAAGACCAAAGGTTTCTTGTTTGTCCAATTTGAAGATGCTCAACAAGCTGAGGCCGCAGTTAAACAATTAAACGGTAGAATGTTAGATCAAAAGCACAGATTATTGGTTAACAGATTATCTGATATTGAAAAATACGGTGCTGAAGGTAACGTTAAGGATGAATTCGAAGAACCTGAAATTCCACCATTCGAAGACCATGGTTACTTGAGATCTTGGTTGCAAGATGAACAGGGTCGTGACCAAATTGCTTTACACTTTTCCGAAACTGTTGGTGTTTACTGGAACAAGAGAAAGAATGAACCTGAAGAAGTTATTGAACCAAGAAAGAACTTCACCACCAAATACGCTAAATTTACTCCCAAAGGTACCTACTTGTTCTCAGTTCACCCTCAAGGTGTTCAAGCTTGGGGTGGTCAAGAATTTGGTAGAATCAACAAATTCATTCACAATCAAGTCCGTTTGGTCGATTTTTCTCCAAATGAAAAATTCATGGTCACTTTATCTCCATTGCCAATCGCTTTACCAGAAGATCCAGCCCAAAGAGCTTCTTTCCCATTCGGTCCAGAAAGTGAAGGTCATAAATTAGTGATTTGGAACTTACAAACTGCTGAAGTTGTTAGAACCTTCGCCTTGCCACCACACTTAGAAGGTCAAAAAGAAATGCCATGGCCTTTGGTTAAATGGTCTCACGATGACAAATACTGTGCCCGTCAAGGTCCAGGTGCTTTGGCAATCTATGATTCTACTGCTAACTTCCAATTATTGGACAAGAAATTGGTTAAAATTGACGATATTGTTGATTTTGAATGGGCTCCAGCTGGTGTTCAACTTCATAACTCTAGAGTTGAAGGTGGTGAACATGTTTTATCATACTGGACTCCAGAAAATCCTAACCAAACTGCTAGAGTTGCCCTTATGCAAATTCCCTCTAGAAGAGTCATCAGAACTATTAATTTGTTCCAAGTTTCTGACTGTAAGATGCACTGGCAAGATGAAGGTAAACACTTGTGTGTCAAGGTTGATCGTCATACTAAATCTCGTAAGACTTTCTTCTCTAACTTAGAATTTTTCAAACTTACCGAAAGAGACATTCCAGTTGAAAAATTAGAATTGAAAGATATTGTTGTCAATTTTGCTTGGGAACCAAAATCAGAAAGATTCGTCACTATTTCGAGATTAGATAACGGTGATAATAATCCAGCCATCCCAAGAAACACTGTTTCTTTCTATGGTCCAGAAGTTGCTAAGAACAAATCCACTAAATACAAGGTTCACAAGGCTGTTGGCGATAGACATTCTAATACTGTCGTTTGGTCTCCTAATGGAAGATTTGTTGTTGTTGCTACTATTGCCAAATCTAGTGGTGAATTAGAATTCTATGATACTAACTTCGAAGATGACAAGAAATCATCAGATAACGTCAAATTGTTGAAAACTGAAAAATACGCTGGTATTACCAACCTTTCTTGGGACCCATCAGGAAGATTCCTTGCTGCATGGTCTTCATCATGGGCCCACACCATTGAAAATGGTTATAAATTATATGAATTTACTGGTAACTTATTGAGAGATGAATCAATCGATCATTTCAGAGAATTCATCTGGAGACCAAGACCAGAATCCTTACTTACCAATGCTGATAGAAAGAAGGTCAAGAAGAACTTACGTGAATACAGTGCTCAATTCGATGAAGCTGATGCTATGGAAGCCGATGCTGCTACTAGAGAAGCTATCTTGAACCGTAGAAAACTCTTGGAAGAATGGAGAAAATACAGAACTCAATACGATAACAAGTCTCACGAAGAAAGCGATGTTGAAGCTCAAATCATCGAAGAAATCAAGGAAGAGATCATTGAAGAAAAAGAAGAAATTGTCGATTCCATTTAGATTTATTTTTACCTTGATAGTATAAATATATAATTTGTATACAACCAGTGGCCCTAAAATATGGTCACAAATCATATAAAAGTCTACTCATAATAAAAGATACAAAAGTATTCTACAATGAAAACAAGAAAACACAAGAAGCTAATACAATTAACCACTATAAAATATATACAAGATTTATCTTCCAATGAAATGAAAAGATGCAACTAAAGGAAGATAAGCCAAATAAATAAATAATTTTCGATTCGATTGCTAACGTTGATCGATCACAAAGTTGAAAAATAGTCATTAAAACATGAATAAATCTAAATTAAGCTGATTTAGTACGTAACTGAAGTCCATGCCACTTTGAAATCTCATCTTTCAATACTTCATTGACCAATCTATGTTGTTTGATCATTGGAATACCTTTGAACTGTTCACTTTCAACTAAGATGGCAAACATCGAGCCACAACCACCAGAGACGTCCTTTACTTGTAAATTCTTAGGATCAAACTTATCTTTCAATATTTCAAAGATTTTTTTTTCATATTCATCCATAGGTGGTTCTTCGAGCACCGAATAGAAACGACTTCCAATAACTGGGAATCTGGGAACAGATGCCCGGAATGCTGGTCTGGGTAAAATGGACGCCCTTGGAATTAATGAGCGGAACATTATATGCTTGGTATTAAGGAGAGTATGTATATGTAAATAGAGAACTAAGCATAAATAGAGTATTCAACTTAAAAATCCAAGATTAATAATGCGTATTCGACTGGCTGAAAACCGAAACTAACGACTATCGGACTACAAAGAAGTCAAAAAAAGAAAGAAAAAAAAAAATTGAAGAGCAAGAAAAAGACCCGTTCATCATTTTTATGAAGGCCAAAACCAATAAGTAAACACATGAATTCATAATCTATTATCCTAACCCAATCAATAGATTGAAAGCTGAAAATGTCCCTGGAAGCACTTAGAATAGTTGTTTGTGGTGATGAATGCGTTGGGAAGTCGTCATTAATAGCGTCTTTAGTGAAAGAGAAGTTTATCCCCAAGCTTCCAAGAGTGATACCGCCAATAACCATTTCAAGAGACGACTATGTGAATAGTTTTGATGAGTACATTTCAAGTCCTGACAAAAATGCATCGAAATCGAGAACCTCCAAAAGGGAGAGTCGGCGGAAAGTTCTGTCATATATTCCCAATACTTCTGTGATTGTCGATACGGTTGCATCAGATTCTGCTGCATTACAAAGAGAGTTGAAGCGGGCTGATGTGCTATTATTGGTGTATTCAGATCATTATACTTACGAAAGAATTTCACTACATTGGATGACGCTATTCCGATCTATGGGGGTCAATCTACCTATCATTATATGTGCAAACAAATCGGATTTGATCCAAAAAGATGGCGGATCAGAGTCGAGTTCAATTAAAAGTCGAAATGTAGATGAATTTATTCCCTTAATTAAAGAATTCAAAGAAATTGAAGCCTGTGTTAGATGCAGTGCAAAGAATAACTTAAACGTGGTCGAGGCATTTTACATGTGTCAAAGAGCAATTACTCATCCTATTTCACCTTTATTTGATTCCAAGGAAGGGAACCTTAAACCAGCAGCAGTGACGGCTTTAAAAAGAGTATTTTTCTTATGTGATAAAGATCAAGATGGATATCTTAGCTTTGAAGAATTTTGCAGTTTGCATAAGAAGTGTTTCGGGCATGATTCCACTAAAGAAGAATATAAAGTTATTGAAGATGCGGTTAATCAAGTTGTTTATCCCGACGTGGATTCTAATGGTGAGAGTAAAGGGTTATCGGAAGACGCATTTATAATTTTGAATAAGATGTATGCTGAAAATGGTCGTCATGAAACAATATGGGGTATACTAAGAACTTTCCACTATACTAATTCATTATCACTTAATGATAAATTTATTTTCCCCAAATTTGATGTTAATCCAAATTCGAGTGTTGAACTAAGTCCTACAGGATACCGATTCTTGGTTGATCTTTTCTTGAAATTTGATAAGGACAATGATGGTGGACTAAATGAGGAAGAACTCAATAATTTATTTATACCTACACCTGGTATTCCCAAATTATGGCAAGAATCACAATTTCCTTCTTCGATTGTTTGTAATGAGGAAGGTTATGTGTCTTTGCAAGGATGGTTAGCACAATGGAACCTAACTACGTTTTTGGACCATAAGACAACGTTAGAGTATTTGGCATATTTGGGATTTGATGAAGATAACTCGGTTAAGGCGCTCAAGGTTACTAAACCCAGAAAGAGAAGACAAAAACAAGGCAAATTTTATCGCCAGGCAGTTAATGATAGAAATGTGTTTAACTGTTTCCTATTAGGAGCCCCCAAGTCGGGTAAGACTTCTTTACTTGAGCTGTTCTTACGAGGTACATACAGCGAAGTATATTCACCCACTATTAAACCAAGAATTTGCGCAAAAGATATTGAATTAAGAGGGGGTAAACAATGTTATTTAATCTTGGAAGAGCTTGGAGAATTGGAACCGGCCATTCTTGAAAACAAACGAAAGCTCGATCAGTGCGATGTTATTTGCTATACTTATGATTCCTCTGACCCAGAATCATTTCAATATTTAGTCGAACTTCGAGAGAAATATGCCTATATGTTAGATGAGATACCCTCGATTTTTGTGGCTTTGAAAGCCGATCTTGATAAACAGCAACAAAGATCGGATGTGCAACCCGAAAACTACACCCGAGACTTATTTCTTAACTCACCTTTACATATATGTTCAGCATGGACCACGTCATTGCACGAGCTATTTATTCAGTTGGTTGATGCCGCCAAAGTACCTAGTACTGCCACACCAGG